>PVHP010004267.1:0-24725 GCA_004024765.1 Zapus hudsonius | reverse complement strand
GTTTACAGGCATGTGTCACCACACTGCTTTATGTGGTGCTATGGATTGAACCCAGGACTTCGTGCATGCTGGGCAAGCATTCTATTAATTAGGCCCTCATTCTGAGAGGTTTTTAAAATAAAAAAATAGATGTTGAACAAAGTAAGACATTCTTCAAGGCTCAGGGGCAATTGCAGAAGAGGTGGCAGAAAGAATGTAAGAGCCTGAGGAAGGAGTGCTTACAATGCTGTCATCCAGACACAAAGTGACCTTGACATTCATGACCTCACAGGGGCTGACACTACTACTCAAGACCTTCATAATTAGAGGAAAAAAATAATGACATCAAAATAGAAGAGAGACTAAATGGAAAGAAGAGGGTATTCAGTGAAGGGAGGACTTGAGAGGAGGATTGTGATCATGGTTTCTTGTCTGTACTTATGGAAATTGTCAATACAAAGTCAAAAATACATACTGAATTTTTCCAGTGTCTTTGCTGCATTGTTATAATTTTGAAAACTAGTCTGTTAATGTGCTGGTTGACATTAACTGAGCTTCAGGTATTGAGCCTGGCCTTTCCAAGTACACATCCCCTTAGGATGTACAATTTATTTTATGTAATTCTTTTAAATAATGCTGAATTCTATTTGCTAATATTTTAAGATTTTTTTGGTGTATATGTTCATGAAGGACATTAGTTTATACATTTTTGTCTTAGGGTAATATAGTTTTCATAATGAATTGAAAAAATTTTATATCCTCTACTTTCTAGAGGAGATTGTGTAGAACCCATGCTTATTCTTTAAAAATTTATTTTTATTGCTTACAAGTTTTGTGTTTAATTATGTGGTATTTTGAACTCTTTTTTTATTTCCTTTTATCTTCCTCCTTCTCCTCATGCCTAACCCCCCACTGGAGCCTTCTATCTGCTCTCTTCCTACATCTTTTCTTTTCCTCACCCCTCTCATTACCTCGGATTCCCCGTTATGCCTTCCTATCTCAATCCATAGTTTATACTCACCTTCACATCCCCTTATTTATCAGCATTAGAAGGTAGGATCCATGTGTGAGAGAGAATATATAATTTTTTTGTCTTTCTGGCCTGGTGTTGCTCACTTGGTATAGTATTTACCAGTGTCATCTATTTTCCTGAAAACTTCATTTCATTTTTCTTTACAGCTGAATAAATTTCCATTGTGTACCTCAACCACAAATTCACTATTTAATTATCAGTTGAGAGGCATCTAGATTGACTTCATTTCCTAATTATTATTAATAGAGCAGCAATGAACATGGATATGCACATATCTGTGGTAAGAAAATGAGTCCTTTTGGGTATGTGCCCAGGATTGGTGTAGCTGGCTTATTTGGTAGTTTAAGTTTTAGGTTTTTGAGAAACCTTTACACTGTTTTCATACTAGCTGTAGTAATTTACATTTCCACCAACAATAAATACAGTTTCCCTTTCTCCTCAACCTTGCCAGCATTTGTTGATATTAGTCTTCTTTTTTTAAATTTATTTACATATATAAAACAGAGACAGAGGAGAGCTAGGCAGAGAGATTGGGCATGCCAGGGCCTCCAGGCATTTCAAATGAACTCCAAATGCATGTAACTGTGCATCTGGCTTTATGTGGGTCCTAGGGACTTGAACTCTGGTTGTCAGGCTCCTCAGGCAAGCCCTTAACCACTGTGTCATTTCTCCCGCCGAGTCTTTAGTTTTCTTGATGATAACTCACTTTTAGTAAAGGTCGTTTACATTTGCATTTTCCTGATGGCTAAGGATATTGTATTTTTCTTTAATATCTGTCAGCCATTTGTGTTCCTTCTTTTGTCAACTGTCTGTTCATGCCATTGACCCATTGATTGGCATATTTTTTTCTAGCCAGACTCACCTGGAATTCACTCTGTAGTCCCAGGATAGACTTGAACTCATGGTGATCCTCCTACCTATGCCTCCTGAGTGCTGAGATTGAAAAGCATGGACCAATATGCTGGGCCTTGATGGGCATTTTTTGGTGTTAAATTTCTCTTTTTTTAAAAAAAATTATTCTAGCTATCAGCCCTCTGTATGAGGAATAGCATACAAAGATTTTATCCCATTCTGTATGCTTTCTGTTTGTTCACTCTGCTAATGAGTTTCCTTCAACGTGAAAAAACTTTTTATTTCATGTAGTCAGTCCCATTTGTTGACTCTTGGGACTATTTCCTGATCTACTGGAGACTTGTTCAAAAAATGCCTACCTGTACCTGCAACTTCCCGTGTATTGCTTGTTTTCCTCTAGTATTTTCAACATTTCTGATTTTACATTAAGGTCTTTGATTCATTTTGAATTGGTCTTTGTGCAGGGTGAGAGATGTGGATCTAATTTCATTCTTTGGCAGGAGGATATCCAGTTTTGTCAGCACCATCTGTTGAATAGGCTGTCTTTTTTTCTTAGCCTTTTTCATGCCTTTGTCAAAAATTAAGTGACCATGCCTGTGTGGGTTTATTTCTGAGTCCTCTGGTCTGTATGTCTGTCTTTGCATCAGTACCATGCGGTCACTGTCATTAGTATTCTGTAGTATAATTTTAGGTCAGGAATAATGATTCCTCCAGTAGTGTGCTTTCTGTGAGGTTCACGTAGGCTATGTGTAGTCTTCTGTATTTCCGTGTGAGGCATTGGATTTTTTTCTTCTTCCTAGAAGTATATCATTGGAACTTCAATGAGAATTGCATTGAGTCTTTAGGTTAGATTTGGTAATATATAGCCATTTTTAGAATACAGATTCTGCCAATTCAGGAACAAAAAAGTCCCTCCATCATTTATTTATTTATTTATTTATTTATTTATTTATTTATTTATTTATTTATTTATTTATTTATTTTTAGTGTCTTAACATGTCCTTCATAGAAATCTTTAACATCCTTGGTAAGACTTACTCTTAAGGACTTTATTTTTTGAGGAGCTATCATGAATAAGGTATATGTCACAATTTCTTTCTCAACCAGTTCATGGTTGGAATATACAAAAGCTACTGATTTTGTGAAAATATTTATGAGAGAGGGGGAGGGAGAAAGAGAGAAAATAAATTGGTAGGCTAAGGCCTGTCACAGCTGCAAACAAACTCCAGATGCATGCACCACTTAGCATGAGTAGTCACCCAACATAATGCAGAGACCACTGGTTCCAGCCACCCAGTTGTTCTCTCACAGTATACAGAGGAGGCAGGAAACAGGCCATGGAGTCTTGGGCACCATGTCTCAATGTCACGGTTTCCATATGCTACAAAGCACATTATTCTGTACCTTCTTCTGTAGAGCTGGCATCTGGCTAGCAATCACTTTTATTTATTTAGTCTTTCCTTTGTTTGTTTTTCAGGTAGGGTCTCACTCTCGACCAGCTTGACCTGGAGTTCTCTCTGTAGTCTCAGGCTGGCCTTGAACTCTCAGGATCCTCCTACCTCTGCCTCCTGAGTGCTGGGATGCAAGGTGAGCCACCACGCCCTGCTCAACCACTTTCTTTTGCAACAGCCATCTCTTCCGAGACTATTAATGCAAGCCCGAGCACATCAGCGGATGGCCGAGGCCACGTGGGCTCACCACAGAACTCAGCATCAGGTAGACGCTCCTCTTCCACGTGGCTCCCACCACAAGTGCCTCCTTTGTATTTCTGAACAGGCCTCATTCCTGGCCTACTGTCTTCCCCGAATCTTCACATGGTTGCTTCCTTCTGAGATGCTGACTGGGAGGGGTCCTTGCAGTCACCCACATGAAGTCGCCTTGAGCCTCACACCTGCACCCAGCCACCTCCGTCGAGCACATCCATATGATTCCTTGAACCCTTCATATCACCATGACCTGATTTATTTTCTTCGTGTACTGGAGTACTCATTTCTTGTCTGGTTTTCCATGTCTAGAATGTTAGCTTCTTACAAATAGCAACTGTGTTTGTTCACTGTCCTGTTCACATGGAGACTAGCTTAGACTAATCTGCAGTTGCTCGGTAAATATTTTTGGAATGAATGGATGAATGAAGGACGCTGTTCCTGCCTTTGAACTTAGAGGTGTGCAGGATCACAGTACCAACTGAAGAGTCAGACGCCAGAGGTTTGACTTCCAGCACTGGGACCAAAGGCAGCCAAACTTCAAATCCACATTCCCCCCCCAAAAAAAGGGGGGGGGAATAATTATAGACCCTACTCGGGTCTATAATTTAAAGTGCTTGGCATGGGGTTTGCAACACAGCCAATATGTGAACATACCATCTGAGAGGGCCACACAATGGGAAGAAAGGCAAGTGGTGTGATACCTGGATTGAAGGGGAGTGAAGCATATGCTGCCCTAAATGAACATGGTGAGGCCCAGTTCAGACAGATCTCAGGAAGGTGCCAGACCATCCAGTTATGCTCATGACCCAAGTCAACAAGGCAATGTTAAGGAAAGACTTTGGTGGCAAGTGCCCTTCTTGATATGGCACCGGAGAGATGTGCCCAAGTTTTCCTTGCCCCAGAGATCTTGTTCACTTGACTGCAGCCAGGAAGAGGCTTCTTTTCATCAGCGGGGCCGTAGCCATGCAGCAATGGGCATACTGTGGTTAAGGATCCTGGCGTGTGACATCAATAGTCTGATGTGGTGGAGATTCACTTTCTCTCATTTAGAGTCTGGGTCACGTCCTAGAGGAAACATCCTCCCTTTATCTGCTGTCAGTTCTGATTTCACACTTCATTCTGCACACACTATCTAAATCTCCACTCCACTAGGGAGCCCTGAGCTTTTAGATCCTATTTCTGGAGTAGCAGTCAAGGCTTAGATGTGAAAAGGAGGCCCAGGGCTCTCACCATGGTCTGGGTTCCCCCAGATTCTGTCTGCTCCACAGTTATCCAGACCTGCATGATTTTAAGGCTTTTCCCTTCAGCATCTTGCCACTGACAAATTGCTCAGATAGTGACACCAGTGGTGTCTCAAAGCCACGCCTTCACCCACCAGGAATGCTAGGACCTCTCCCACAGGCTCTGAAGCCACAGTCTCAATGACAACATAAAGTTTCAGGCTTTCTGCTTGTCTGGCTCTCTTCGAAATGAATGGCTTGACTCTCAGCAAAGAACACGTGATAGCCAGCTACAGGTCTGCAAGTGGGGAGAAATGTATCAGAAGTTCAAATTTTGATGTGATTTTTGAAACTGTAATGAAATGCCAGCCTGACCCTGGACTTTGATGCTATTTTCATAACACTTACTGGTAGAGCAGCTGGGGAAACTGAGGTGCTCCCATGAGCAGGGTGAGTGGGGATCTACCTGTAAGGTTTGGGCCTTGGTAGGTTGGCAGATGATGAGGCCCAACACCTGTGGCTTGGAGAACTCATGCTTAGTTGCTGCTGATCCTGATGAGCCTGACTCTTGGTTGACAAATTAAACATTGAAACGCTGGCTCATGAGTGAGTACAACCCTTTCTATTCATTCCCTCTTTTTTTTTTTTTTTTTGTTTTTTGGTTTTTCGAGGTAGGGTCTCTCTCTAGTCCAGGCTGACCTGGAATTCACTCTGTAGTCTCAGGGTGGCCTCGAGTGCTGGGATTAAAGGTGTGCGCCACCACACCCGGCTTCCCTCATTTTTTTAAAATTTAAAAATTTTAAATTTAAAATTCATTTTTAAAAATTTATTATTTACTAAGAGGAACTTTGTATGAACAAATTATGTGTTTGTACCACAGTTTTCCTCCTCCCTGTCCCTATTCCACTGTGGGCCCTCCTCAGTGGGATTGCTGGAATGATTCATGGTGAAATAACTATGAGTTGTGTGAGCAGTAGTCTGTGTGTATGCGGGGGAGGGGCACTATACCTTTGGACATTTCCACTCACCTTAGCTCTTAGAATCTTTCTGTCCCCTCTTCCACAAAATTAAATCTATAGTGTTGAGATAGTAGTTTCTGTATTTCTGCTTTGGGATGTTTTGAGTATCCTCAGTGTCTGGCTCCATCATATAGTGCAGGTTGACAGCTTTCTGTGGAAGCAGCACGCTTGCTCATCTCTCCACTTCCTCTGTGGGTTCACCTGAGCTCTAGCTGATGTGCTTCATCTGCCAGGAGTCAGCTATCATTTTTTATCTTGCTGGTAGATTTAGGTTGTCCTCATTTCTAGATTCTCCATTGGAGAGTGAAGTCAGCATAGGTTAAATGGAATAAGGATTGTTAATTTGGAGAGATCGTCATGGGTGTAGCCTCTCTTTAGGTCTAAGTTTAGTGGGAGCTTCTTGGCATCCAGATTCTTGGTCTCCATAGGATTTGACTTGGATCCCAGTTCAGCTATGGGATTCTCACCACTGAGCAGGTCTCTTAGCCAATCAGAGAGCCCTTGATTACCTAGCTTGGGTGCTGCTGTTGCACAGGTGTGTACATTTTGTCATGCTGGTCACTTTCATATAGCAGTGTCCCCTACTTGCTGCCAACATCGTTGGCCAATTCTCCTTAAGAGCTCTTGTGCTATTTTCCGCACTCTATGGGCTAAGCATCTGGGAACTGGCTTCCTTTCAGATTCCAGCTGGTCTCTCTCGGATGTTGTGTGTTGGCAGCCTGTGGTATCTGGTACTTCAACACTTCTTCTGGATGCTATGAAGTCTCCATCTTATAGCCACGTTTCTCTAGTTCAGCATGTAGCTGATTGGAGAAGTCATCCTCTACATTGTCATCATCCCAGTTATCCTCCCAGACATGTGCTTCTTCATCTTCATCTCCGCAATAGGTTCTAATCTTTTACCTCTGGTGGGTAATCAAGTCAAGCTGGCATTTTTATGATGACAAATGTAGCATGTAAGTGAGGAAGACACTCGAGGCAAGAGAAGTTCAGCTTGCATAGTCCAGATCTCTGACCTCCTAGGGTTCCCAAGCCTGTGTCCGTCTGCAGTGTCCCTCAGAGGTTCTGTCTTAGTTTTTTTGTGTGTTGCTGTAGAAATGATTGTGACATAAACAAGTTTGTTTGACTAACAGATTGGGAAGCTGCGAGTCTAATATTGAGGGTGAGGGCCTTTCTAATATGGCAGGTATCATATGGCAACAGTGTGTGTGAGACAAAGAGCAAACATGTTATTCAGCACGAAATCATTTGTAGGTGTCATGATTAAACTCAGGTCCTCGTGCTTGCAAGGTAAGCTGTTTATCGACTGAGCTACCTTCCTAGCTTCATCAATCCAACTTTGAGTGTTGTGGACTCAGGATTTAAACATCTTCCATCAGGCCTCAACTCCCAATGATGTTGTCTGGGGGACTAAGATTCTAACAATTTTTGAGGGATTCATTCACATTACACTGCCCCCATCTTATCTCAGATCCTACCTTTCTTTCCTCCTGGGTCAGAATGGTGTTTTCCAGGTGGAAAAAAAACATACAATTCTTCAAGGTCAGGGCTGAAGAAAAGTGCTAATTTTGCCCTTTTCCTAATGACTTCCCACTCATTTTTGATACTGGTATGAGATGGACCTTTATTTCTCCAGTCAGCCACGAAAATGTCGCAGTTCACTTTCAGGCTTTTATCTTCTTAAAAAAAGTGGCTCTATCTGTTCTTACCATGTCCAGGATGAATCCATAATAAGAATACCGCCACTTGTTTGTAGTTTTTTTTTCAGAAGAATGCACTGATAACAATGTTCCATGGGAATTCTGCAGAGTGAAGGTCTATAAAGACAGAAATTGGAACCTTTTCCCTTTTTCCCCAGTGCTATCCTCAGACCTTTTTTAGTGTCATTCATCATATTCACACATTTAATTCATTTATTTATTGCTAATTATGTTTGTGAGTGAGTCTTTGCCTTTCAGCAAATCTATATCTTAGTTTGCTTGGATTTTAATATAATAACATAATTGGCTATTTTGAGTAGCCAATAATGATGGCATGAGCAGAGGGTGGGCATCGCATACTGGACATTAGGTGGGCAACAGCAGCAGGAGAGTGTGCCAAACACTGACTAGAGGAAGCTGGCTATAAGCACAGCTATAAGCCATAAGCCTGCCCCCAACAATACACAGCTTCCAGGAGGCTCCAAGTCCCAAATTACCACCAGCTAGGGACCTAGCATTCAGAACATATGTTTATGGGGGACAACTAAATCTAACCAACACTTTCCACCCCTGGTCCCCTTAAACTGATAACCATACATGATGTAAAATGCAATGCATTCAGTCCAACTTTAAAAGTTCCGATAGTTTTTATCAATCTAATAATGTTCAAACATCCCCATAGTCCCAGGTCTTTTACCCAAGCTGTAAGACCAAAAATAAAATAAAACAAAAACAAAAAATACATAATGGCACAGAGTAAATATTCACATTGCAAAGATGGAATTGAAAATACCAAAGAAAGATTGACCCAATACAGTATTTTTAAAAAAAGGTGAAACATCATACTCTATACGTCTGACAACTCTAACCAGTGATGTCTCCAAGTTTAATAATTCTAACCAGTCTCAAGTCTTTTGAGCTCCAATTCTACCCCTCTAGCTAGGCTAATCACAGTCCCAGAAAATTTCATCTGGTGCTGACAGCATTCCTTGGCAGCCATCCCCATAGTCCAGGCAGTCAGTGGGTCTCCAATGCAACCCAAGATTCATGGCTCCTTTGGACCTCCACGAAGTTAATTCAATCACCCTGTTTCACATTACCCATGGCTATTTCCAAAAACCAAAAATATGTTGCACATCCAATGACCTTTTCTTTTCTGCATTGGTTGTTCTCCATAGTACCAGGTGGGCTACTAACTTGTTAGTCCGGGGAGATAAAGCCAACTTTGAAGAGAAGGACACTCCTTCATCATTCAGGCCCCTTACTTCAAAAGAGTCCATGTGCTTCCTACTGTCACAATGAAGATCAGATGGCCCAAGCTCAATGGCTATAATCTCTCATACAATTATAGCTGAACTGGCCACAGTTTCAGCCCAAAGAGATCATTTCTTTCTGTGCCATATCTTTCTGCTCACACTAGTCCAGTTCTATGCAATGCAACCCTGCACAAGATCTCAGGACACAGACAGGTAGAATGCAGCAAACCGCTCACACAAACTGCTTCTAGCCCAGTCCCTACAAAAGTTCTTTTTTCCCTTTATAAGCCTAACCCCACAGCCCATAGTTCTTACCACATTCAGTCCTTTCAACTCTGACAATGTTCATCAAGCTGTTCTCACAGCACTGTAAGGCATCTCTTAGGTTGAGATTTCAAATCCTTCCAAGTTCCTTCTACAAATCAGTCTCAAAAGGCCAAGGCCACAGTTAAGTGTCTAGCAGTAATGACTCCATTTCTCCGTACCAGTTTTTACTGTTGCGGTCAACTTCTTGTTGCTGGCAGAAAGCACCTAACAAAAGCAGCTTGTAGAAGAAAAAATTTATTTTGGCTGACAGACTTAAGGGTAAGATCCATAATGGCAGGGAAAATGGCATGAGGTGGACATCACCTCCTGGCCAACATCAGGTAAACAACAGAAGCAGGAGAGTGTACCAAACACTGGCAAGAGGAACCTGATGATAAGCCTGCCCCCCAACACACTGCCTCCAGGAGGCTCCAGTTCCCAAATTGCCACCAGCTGGGGCCTAGCATTCAGAACACATTTTTTTAAATCCATAATGAGATACATTTAATGAACCAATAATGAGTTGTTATCTCCAGTTCCCCAATGCCCCTCTTCCCCATCCCCAATCAGCTGGATATCCTCCTCCATGGGCAGTCTGGATCAGTCCATGGGGTAATGGATTATGGATAGTCTAGGAGTCAGCCCGGTTCCATCCCCCTTAGTATGATGTCACTGAGGGGGGCGATGTCTCTGGGAGCTCTCCCCCACCATGGCTCTTACAATCTTTCCACCCCCTCTTCTGTTCATGAGTCATGAGTCATGGTGGGTATTAAGGCTGCTTTATTGTCGAGGTCTTGGGGGGGGGGTCTCTGTACTTCTGCTTTAGGTTGTGTTGAAAATCGTTGGTGTGTCTTGTTGGCTTATCCTGAGTTGACTGGCTGTGATTATGGGTCTCTTGCTTATCCCACCATTCTCTGTGGGGTTCCATATGGATCTCCACGGTAGGTCTGGTGTGACTCATCTCTTACCAGAAGGTCAGCTATCGGCTTGCAGTTCGTTGGCAGGGTTGGATGAACCACAGCTCTTTTGCTGCATTCTGAAAGATACAAACACGATCTCCATGAGAGTGAGATCAGTATAGGAGATACACATTTCTGAATTAGCTAGATTCTATTGTTAGTAACCTCTTTGTAAATCACTCGTATAGTGTATCTCTCTTTGGGGGCTCAAGAGTTTGGTTCCCAGTGCATTTCGCCCTGAGTCCCCAGTTCTAGTTAAGGGCTCCTCATCACTGAGTGGATTATTTGGTCAAATTAAAAGGTCGGTAATGGCCTGTGTGGTTGAAGGTTGGTGGGATATAAACTCAACAGTTACAGTAATAGTTTGACAATTTTCAAAAAATTGCCACCTGCTAGGGACCTAGCATTCAGACCACATAAGGTGCAGGCAGGGGAAAAGGCTGGCATTTCAGGCAGGGCAGTATTGTGGAAGTTATAGATGATAGATTTGAAATAGAACACGAATGTTATGGCCCTCTTAAGTGCAAAGACGAAGAGGCTGAACTGGATTCTGGAGACCAGAGGGAGTCTTTATAGAGATTTGAGCAAAGACATAATCTGATGAGTCTAGCTTTGGGCCAGTGTTCTGGCTACAGTGTGGACAGTTTTACAATTATAATTATAATTGTACAGTTGTAGATAGCAGTGCGTTAAGTGGAGAAACTGTAATATATAAAACTTGTTTGGAAAAACATGACTCATATCATACTGTAGCAGAAGACTATTTTTAAGACACTAATGAATTTTGTTTCTCTCTGTTTCCTTGTGTCTCTTCTGCAATCAAACAATTGGTTGGTCTTGTGCTCCTATCCCTGGGGAGAGAGTGAAGTGCAAGTATGGGAATCTTCCTGGCTTTTGTTGCAGAGATTTCAAAGCTCAAGGAACAGTGAAAAGATTTTAATGAAAAGATAAAAATCCCTGGCCACAAACTGAAAGTAGTGTATTTCTCAAAGGGAAGAGAAGGAAAACCTCCAGCTTGTCTCCAGATTGGGGGAGGGTGAGAAAGGACAGGAGCAGAATGTATCTGGCCTATATCTTGGGCAACTGCCGAGGCAGAAGTCACCACCCAGCGGCTGTGCATTGAGAGGCCGCGGCCTTTGGAAACACTCTAAGGCCAGTGACTTGGCCTCACTGGAGTGTGAGCTATGTGGGACTTAAAGGGATCATAGACAGCCACTTGGGTGGTCAACAACACAGTGACCAGCGGGGACCCTGACCCCAAAGGACCTGACAGAGTAAGTCCCAGAATTATGACACAGTCCAGGAAGATGGGGTAGAAATTGTATGTCCACTAACCTAAAAGAAGGAGTATTTAAAACAAACTATGTTGAGTTACAGAAAATAATTTTAAAGTATTTACTTAGTTAAGAGAGCATGAGAGAGAGTGAATATAGGCACACAGGGCCTCCTGCCATTGCAAAGGAACTCCGGATACATGCAGCACTTTGTGCATCTGACTTTACATGGGTACTGGAGAATTTAACTTGGGCCATCAGGCTTTGCAAGCAAGTACCTTTAATCACTAAGCCATCTCTCCAGCCCCAAATTTATACTTTTTGACACCATCATGTATGGACTGATTCATACCTTCTCCAAGGTTAATTTACCCAGAGTAAAAAATATTAGTTTACACGACCATTTGACTAACCGGTTATAGGCAGTTTTCTATAACAGTCCATTTACAAATCTGGGTCGAGAGGAACCTGTTTCTCTGATGTGGCCAAGAGCTGGGTTTGGGGAGAAAACCTGTCATGCAATGCCAACATTGCCTCATACCAGTAAGGTGATCTTAGGGCAAGGTGTTATATACAGAGCATCCAGTTAAGTTGGAATTTCAGATAATAGTGTTACTAGAACAGGACTATGCTAGTTAAGTCTATGTGGAGTGAGACAGATTTGTGTATATTGTGTGTATTTGTTCATGTGTGTCAGTGTGGTGCATTCATGCCAGAATGTGCACGTGGAGATCAAACGACACCTTTAGTCACTGGTCCCTGCCTTCCACCTTATCTGAAGCAGTCTCTCATTGTTCACCAAGTTACCTGGCCCCATGTTTCTGGGCAATCCTCCTGCGGTGGTAGGTGGGAAAAACTTCAAAATATACTTTTTTCCCCGTGTCTTTAATATTATTTCTACCTCATCTTCCCCAATGTTCCCTGAGCCTTGGAGAATGCATTTTAAGTCTCCTTTAGAGTTGAGCTATATAGGAAGCCTCTGATTTTCTATTTTGATGAATTTTGAATCTCCTCATGTCTACTCCATAGGGAAGTAATAGGCCTCTCCATAGGGAAGGTTGTCAGGCGAGCAGTGAGAGCAGAAATCTCTACTCAAGAGTCTCATTACAGCCTTCCTTTTTTGTTACATGTGGATGTGCAGGTATGCATAAGGGCCAGAGATTGATGTCATATGTCTTCTTCAATTTCTCTCCACTTTATTTTTTTAAATATTTATTTATTTATTTTGACAGAGCGAGAATGGGCACCCCAGGTCCTCTTGTAAACAAATGAGACACATGGGCCCCTGTGTACATCTGGCTTTACATGGGTGCTGGAGAATTGAACTTGGGCCATCAGGCTTTGCTAGTAAGTTCCTTTAACTACTGAGCCATCTCCCCAGCCTCCACATTATGCTTGGAGTCAAGGACCCATACTGAACCTTGAAATTACAGATTCAGTTAACCGGCAGCAAGCCTGAGGTATTTCTTGTCTCTACCTCGTCAATGCTGGGATTACAAACGCTTGCCACTGTGCCTGGCTTTCACGTGGGTGCTGGGGATCTGAACTGAGTTCCCTATGATTGCATGGCAGGCATTTTACCAACTAAGCCATCTCTGGCATCTCCTTACGGCATTCCTATGTGACTTAATGAGTTAATACATGCGAAGCACTTAGCCTTGAACATAGCCTGCTGTCAATGCCAATCAATATGACTGTTGTTACTAAAGCTGTGCACAGAAGATATAATGCTATCAAAATGAGTCAAGGAGTTTTGAAAATGAAACTGAATCAAGGATGATTTATTGAGTGCTATCTCTGGCTTAAGCACTGAGGATAACATTTTCCCTCTAGTTAGTTACTAACAGAAAGGGAAATGAACTACCAAGTGTCTATGGGAATGGCATTTACAGATTTTTTTTCTGAATATGTAAATAGGCAGAAATAGTTTCATGCACATTTTTGAAGAGCCTGGATGTAAGTCTATTTCTATAAAAGAAGAAATCAACAGATGTGTATGTTTTACTTCAGGCAAAAACCTACTTTGTAAACAAACTGTGGGCCCTCTGCAGCCTTAGATGTATTGGTAGCCCAAGGCTACAAATTTCCCTGTTTATTAAATGAAACAGGCACAATCTAGGTCAGAGCATTAGCTAGTGGGGAGCTGGTTTTGCCAGATTTCTCCAGATCCCTGAGCTCAGAGAAAGAAAAAAAGAATAAATCAAACTGAGCCTGGCAGGGGTGTTTCAGGTTAGGCTCTAATTTAAAATAGACAAACATTAAATAGCTACCCACGATAGAAAGAGGAGCTAGTTAGTAACACACTAGCAGCGATTTTAGACAGTTCTTGAGTTTAAAAGAATGTAAGTATTTAACTGCACGTGATGGAATATCAATGTTTTCAGGGACACCCGGGATTTCTGTCTCTATGGCTCAGAACCGCCCTTGACTTGGAATGCTAAGTTTTGGTCATTGCTTTTATTCTTTTTATTTTTTTTCTTAAATGTCTCTCTGTCTGTCTGTCTGTCTATCTATCTGATTATCGGTATTTCGAGGTAGCCCATGCTGACCTGGGATTCACTATGTAGTCTCAGGAGGGCCTCGAATTCATGGTTATCCTTCTACTTTTACTTCCTGAGTGCTTGTGTGGCCATAACACCTGGCTTTAAAAATTTTTTTACTTACTTATGAGACAGTGAGAGAGAGAAAGAGAGAGAGAGAGAGAGAGAGAGAGAGAGAGAGAGAGAGAGAGAGAGAGAGAGAGAGAATGTGCACACCTTCCCACTGCAAATGAACTCCAGAAGCATGTGCCATTTGCTTGGAATTAAATTAAATTAAATTAAGTTAAAGCCATAGCATCTCAGGCCATCTCTCCAGCACAAAAATGCAGGAGTCTTTTTCTTTTCTCTTTCTTTCTTTCCTTTTTTAAAATTTTGGGTGCTTTGAGGACGGGTCTCACTCTAGCCAGGTTGACCAAGAACTAACTTTGTAGCCTTAGGATCGCCTTGAACTCATGGTGGTCCTCCTGCTCAGCCTCCTGGACGGTGGGACTAAGGTGTGTGCCATCATGCCTGGTTCTTTTCTCATTTTCAATCTTTATGTCAGGTATCTTTTTTTTTTTAAATCAAGATTTTTCTCCTAAAGCTTTCAGCATCCGGTTTTCGCGTGATTGCTTTGTAATTCACTTTTATACTTGCTAAAGTTTAATTGCTGAAATAATCATGCCTTTCCCAAACTGTCAAAAAGTATAAAAGTGCCAAAGTATGGAGGGGTGAAGTAAATACCTGCTTTACCTCTTGAAGGGTGATAAACATTTATATCAATCAAGCTTGCATAGTTTGAACTGTCATGTAAAATGCCCCTTGGGAGCGACTGATTTTGATTCTTATTTTTCTCCAGTTGAACTTGTCATTTCATATTTCTTAAGATGCAATCAGTGAATTTAAAATGTGTAAATCAGTCTTTTTTGAAAAGCAGTGGCTTTGAAGTAATTTAGCTCACAGAAAGCAGATTTATTTTCTTAACTAATGATAAATATTTTCCAATGTAGAAGACTTATTATGTAAGCCTTTCTGATATAGGCAATGGTGTGAAATTAATATTTATGTTTCAGCCCTTAAAGTCACGTATGAAAATGAGAATATAGGGTCTCTGGGAGATGACCAGGTCGTGAGGGTGGAGACGTCATGAATGAGATTAGTACTATTAAAAAATCTATCAGAGCTTACTTTTCCTGTTTTTTTACTACTTGAATATGTAGCTAACTCCCACCTAAGCTTTTCAGTATCTCAATGAAATGTAGGTCTCACTAGCACAAATTCATCCAAGATAGACTCCATAATGATTAGTTTAGCTCGAAAAGGAGAAAACAAATTAGGAACCATTCATTTCAATTTTTAATATTTTTAAAATTTTATTTATTTATTTGCAAGGAGAGAGAGAGAGCGAGAGAGTGAGAGAGTCAAGGAAGGAATGGGCATGCCAGGGCCACTGCAAATGAACTGCAGACACATGCGCTCCCTTTTTTTGGGCATCTGGCTTTACACAAGTACTGGGGAATCACTCTGGCTCTGGGGGAGGTGACATGGGGAATCCCCGGGCTTGATGGTTAGCTAGGTTAGCTGAACCAATGAGCTCCCTGTCTCAATAATAAGGTGGAGAGTGGTGAAGACCCATGATGTTGACCTCTGGTCTCCGTAGACATGTGCACATTCACCTGCACACGGTTTCGCACCCCACACATACAAACATGCATCCACATATACACATGCAAAAATTTAAAATAATGCTGATTCCTAGGCTTGAATACAGACCTACTAAGTGTGACTAAACTCTTAGTTGTCTAGTATTGTCAAGTATTCCATGCCAATGTAGAAATGAATTCATTAATGTCTTCATAATTATGCATGCCTGTCTGTATTGTTCATGTAGATTTAGGTTGACAAAGGAGAGGCCATGACAGAGATTTCTCACAACTTCCTCCACATTTGACCCGACACACAGGATGGTGCAATGTTTGCAAATGCATGCTGCTGTTCTGGGTAGTCTTCAAAATGAACAACAGATTTATTTGTTGGGGGCAGCAAGAGCAGAGCAGGCATGGAAAGTGTGGTGTATGACCGTATGCTCCTCTAGACTCAGGCTTCAAACTAGAGTGTCCAGTGGGTAAAGGCCTACTAAAGAAGAGGTATGACACCATCAATCCCCAGTAAAGTCCTAAGGTGTAGGGAGAACAGTTTGGAGCTCAGGAGGTTCATGTTTTTTGGTGTTTGCTGGCTGTTTGCTGGTTTATGTTTAGATTTATGGAAGGGAACCAGCTTCTTCTGCCATTAATGTGTTACCCTGGAATTTGTAAGCCTGAAACAAATCCTTTTCTCCTATAAGCTGCTTGTGGTTGGATGTTTGTCCAGGCATGAGGAACTGGACACAAAATATAAAAAAAAAGTCAAATTGAAACAGAATTCCAGAGCTGGAATTGAGTTTTAGCTCTGGATTTCAGAGTGTTCTCTCCTGGTCCCCAATGACCAAGAAGCACAAGCACCAACTGGAAGTTTCTCCAGGAGTCGTATCAAAAAGCTGGTGGGCCACGTTCTCAACTGGCATTTTTTCTTCATTTGTTTCTTCTCGTGGTGTTCCGGATGTGTGCCCAAGGACTTCCAGATCCTCCCTGAACATCTTTGCTGGCTGGTCTTTGGTCCTACCTTTAGCTCTCACCTGTCTTCATGCAGAAGATGCCTTAGTTCAGATGTCCCACTTCTGGAGGGCGGTGTCTTGCCTCAGGTCCCTTTCTTGAAGCGAGCCTGTGGGATCCGCTGCATCAGTGTCCCCACAGATTCTTTCCTTTGCTTCTGTTCCAACCGTCCTCCCATCCTTCCCTCAATGCCCAAGGGGGCTTCATCTACAGAGCGTTTGTGGCTGATTTTGACAACCGTATTTCCCCCTGAGAAAAGTACGAGTGCTTTTCTTTTTGTGAAATATGTTCCATGGATTAGCTGCTTTCTCTTGAAATGTAAAACTCTCTGGGATATCAAGCAATTGGGAAAATACAAGTCCTCATCTTCCTCCTCTCCAGGGAATTAAAATTCCTAGCAGAGAGCTGACTTCTTTCATACGTGCTACCCCTGCTTTAGGAAACATGATGAGCAAATAAACACACAGCTCTCAACTAGTTGCCTGTGATGTTTTAGCATTTCTCACAGAAAATGAGACCTAATTAATTTCTTCTCATTCTTCATAAATATGATGAAGTTACTATTTTTAGAGAAAGAGTCTTACTTTGTAGCCAAGTTAGTCTTGAACTCATGATGAGTCTAGGCTGGCCTCAAATTTGCAATTTCCTGCCCCTGCTTCCCCAGTGCTAGGATTAACATTGTTGTGAAACTATCTTCTTTGTCGAATTAGACTATCTGTCTTTGTCTCTCTAAAATAGCAACTTTTTACGTAGCAAAGGCTGGCCTGGAACTCACTATGTTTCACAAACTGGATTTAAATTTACAGTGTTTCTTCCGAGTGTTCCTCCTTCTTAGTGTTGAGCTTACAAGTGCTCACCACCATGCCTGGCTAGAATGAATCTCTCTCTCTCTCTCTCTCTCTCTCTCTCTCTCTCTCTCTCTCTCTCTCTCTCTCTCTCTTTCTCTCCTCTCTCCTCTCTCTTTCTCTCTCTCTCTGTATAGTGTGCATACATGCTCACGTGTGTGGATGTATATGTGGCACCAATGTGTGCACATGCACTTGGAGATTGACATCAGATGTCTTTCTTGAGAACTTTCCACTTATTCACTGAACAATTATTCAGTTGAACAATTCAGCTAGGCTAGCTAGCCAGCTTGCTCCCGGGGTCTTCTGGGGCCCATGCCTGCTGGGAATCCAAGCTCTAGACCTCAAGCTTGGGCAGCAAGGGCTTTATCCACTGAGGCCCCCCCTCCCCCAGCTTTAGCATATCTGGTAATGAACTTTATTTGTATATTTTTGGCAACAGGAAGCTAAAGGGCTTACTTTATATGTGCACCTATATGAACAAATATGTATATAATAAACACATCTAATTGGATTTTTAATCATTTTTCTGCTGATTCTGTTAGAAATAAATCTTGACCATACAATATAAAGACTATCAGCAAGGCTGTGTTACTTTGCAGGAGGTGAGGCAAGCGTGCACACTCAGTGGGCTGCCACTGGGCATTTGTCCTCAGTCTTGTTAGGTCAGAGCTTTGCCTCACACTCACATGATTGCAGCTTCGCTTTCAAGGTCTGACTCATGAGGGGCTTTTCCACTAAATGACCTTCTCTAGAGATGAGTTCCCCATCATATCTAACCGTGGGATGGAAAAGACAGAATGTCTTTCAAATTTCTCACACTGGGGAGGTACGATCTTCCTGGTGTTCTAATGGAAACTGTGTCTCCTACACCCACAAGTTTCCTTTAGTTTTGTCAGCTTTGTTTAGCTGACCTAGGTTTTGAGTCTGATTTTTCTGTGTGTGTGTGTGTCTTGGGACAGGCATGCACTGAGTTGTTTCACAGCCTGTGAATTTCAATTCTGTACAAATGAATCTAAATGTGGGATCTATATCCCACTCATTGTCATATTCTTTGGAGGTTACTCCGCCCGAGTCTTACCTGGCTGATGAAATTATTTTCTTTTGATCTCGGTGCCTTGGTCCTTTCTCTCCCACATCCAGGAGAGGAATTTTCAGCCCCTCATAACTTCGGGTAAACCACGGCCAGCATCAGAGAACCGAGGGGAGTGCTGTGTTGTGAGAACCCAAATTCAAAGGTTACTGAAATCCAGCTCACGTGATTCAAGAGATCCCCTGAATTGTAAGATCATCAAGCGACTCTGTTTAAGTAGCTGCAGCCATGTGATTCCATCAAGGCTGGCCTTGACTTCACAAGTAATCTAACTCACAGCAATCCTCCTGCCTCAACCTCCCAAGCTCTAGGACTATGGGGGAGGGGGAGCACACTGTGCCCAACTCTAGTCTTTTTTAACAGGAATTTGAGTTTAGGAAGATTTCTAAAACTTGAACTTGTGACCAGGGGAGTACTGTGTGTGATGCCTCCGGTCCAATGCAACCCCTGGCACAGGATAAGGATTCAGGAAGTGGCTGTTGAAGCTGGACCTGGGGACACAAACTTGTAATTTCAGCATTGGGGAGGGGTGCCAATGCAGGAGGATTACCATGAGTTCAAGATCAGCCTGCGCTGATTCCTGATGGCTTCACTAGCTCATATTGAAGGTATACAATACACTCAATGCAGGTCTCATGGCTAGCAACAAAAAGAGGAAAATATATTTTAGATAAATTTTAAAATTAATTTTTAATTTAGGGGTAGACGTTTTGCTAGCTGTGGTAGGTCACACATGGATCAAGAGCCTGTATAGTTTGTATGCTCTAAGACCTGGAGCCATATGAGCTCTGCCATTTCCTGTTTGTGAGTTTGTATTCGAATCTATACATCACTGTCAAGCAAAACACGGTGGGTATGATTTGAAACCAGCATTAGGAAGTTTGAATATCATCCTGGGAATATGCCTACAGAATACAACGGGCATATTCAAAGGGTTGAAAAGACTAATTTTAAAAATTCTTATTTACTTATTTATTTGAGAGAAAGAGAGAGAGAGAGAGGAGAAAGGAGAACATACTTCTTGCCACCACTTGAGAGTCTGGCTTTACATCGGTACTAGGAAATTGAACCTGGACTGGCAGGCATTACAAGCAAATACCTTTAACTACTGAGCCATCTTCCTAGCCCTCCAAATTTTAAATACAAAAGTGAGGAGAATTCCATCAGACATTTTGAAACAATTTTATTTGTCCAAGATGATTAATAACATGACCGATGTCATTCTGGGGTTGAGCAAACAGTTGCTGGGTAGATGTCCTGGTGGACAACATAAGGTTGTGTTGGCATCCACCAGCTTGCAGCCTGGAAGTCTTTTATGGTTAGGGAATTCCAGAGAATCCCAAGATATCACAAAATTCATAATTGCCTTGCTTTTTTATTTATTTACTTTTTTTGGGTAAGTGACTCCATTTTAATTCTGACCATTCCATTTATTTCACATTGAATTCCATACATCCCCTTAATTAGATATTTATGAACCTCAACATATGGCCATGTGGTAGAAAATGAACAAAAATCTGTCTTCTGCTGCATTGGAATACACTATCTATTGGGGAAGAAATTTTCAGAAATATCCAGATAAACACAAGGGCTAACCTGATTGGGTAAATATCTTGAAAGTTAATTGAGCAGGTGAGATGTTTGTGCCACCCAGAGTATGTAAGGTCAACACCTTTAATGCTGTTAGACGCACAGCCCATCGCAACACACAGAGATGCACCCTATCCAGTCAAGCGAGGAGACTTGGTAGGAAGAAGGGAAGGCCATTGGCGCCTGCTGAAGTGATGAAGGGCTTCTCGTTGGCAGCATGCTGAGGTTTGGGAGGGAGGATGTGTGCTTGGTAGCTGTAAGGTCGAAACTCAGGCAACACCCTGGACCCCTCCCCAAACCAGCATCAAGGAAATTTTCAACACTGAAACCAAAGCCTGCCAGTAAACAGGAGATAAAGCCCCTCCACCTGCTGTGCCTGTGTCTGGAGGAAAAGCACATCCCTCCCCCAGTCCAGGCCACCTGGGCCCTTCCCCCAGGCTGTCACTCCCTAAAAAGCTCTGGTCTGATCCCGCCAGGCGCCTTTTCGCCACCCTTGGTGAAAGTGCCCGGCAGCTCGCTTTTCCTCCTATTAAAACCTTTCCTTTCAGAGTGGTCTCTCGTGGTCATTTTCCATTCTAACAGTAGCCTGTTCCACCTCAGGTATCTGTCAGGCTTTGGGGAATGCTTGTTTTTATTTTACTTCTAGGACATATATGAGACTCCAGTATATCCTTATGGCAGCGTTTGCATATTTGTGGTAGTTAGTGTCCCGTCTGTTGTGGTTGGAATGCAAAATGTCCTTCATAGGCTCATGTGTTTGAACGCTTGGTCCCAAGTTGATGGGAATGCTGTGGATTTTTTAGGAATTGGAGCCTTGCTAGAGAAAGTGGGTCACTTCCTGTTCATCTGTTTCCTGCCTCTCATTGCTATATGACAAGCTGGCCTCTTTCTCCCACTGCCACACCTTCCCCACCATCCTCTTGAGATAGTAAGCCAGAAGAAATACTTTCCTTCCTGAAATTACTTCTGATCAGGTAGTTGGTCACAGCAGTGAGTAAGGTAATTAATATAACACCCTAAGCTTGAGTCTTGATTCCCTGTTAACAATTATATTTTTCTTATCTCAGTTCTTCATTCTTATTTATAAGTATGCTGTGCTATAATTTTTGTGTATGCATTCAAAGCCTTACAGAGAAATGCAAAGGATAAAAATTTTATATAAGCACATATCAATATTAACTACCTCTATATCAATATATCTCATAGGACATCCCTTGTCTCAAATGGGGCAAAGAACATGAATAAACAAAGCATCTCACAGGGCAGAGGCAAGCAGAAAACTTACCACCCAGACCAAGAGGCTTGTTCTGTTCTCAGGTGGGTGGGGGGAGCCAGATTCATGTGTATCCCTGTGAACAGAGCAAGGAAAGAGGGTTAGAAATATCAAGGACAGATCTTTATAGTTGGTTGAAAATGTATTTTTTTATCTGATTTAGGTACGCACAAGGAAGACCTGATTGTATGTCTGAAGGGGAGATGGTGGCCCTCCCATCTAGCCAGCGTGCTGGACTGTGTGCAGCAGGGGCACTGCAGCTGCTGTAGTTGAGTCTCCATGAAACTCAAACTCCAATCCTGCTGAGAGTTCCATTCATGCCAGGGTGAGGTGGCATCAGTTCTCTCTTTTGGACTTCAGTTCCTAACTGAAAATGTCGAAGAAGAATCTAGCAGTAGCTCTATTTTTCTATCTTAATATTTAGCACGAGTATGCATGCCTCACACTGTTATCTGGATGGCAGATGCATCCTGGCCTCCTGACTTCCTTTTCTGCAACTTCTAGGGCATGCTTTCCTTCTCTTTCCTTCCTTCCTTTCTTTTAAATATTTTTATTTATTTGAGAGAGAGAGAGAGAGAGAGAGAGAGAGAGAGAGAGAGAGAGAGAGAGAGAGAGAGAGAGAGAGAGAGAGAAAATGAGCACACCATACTGTTGCTGCAAATGAAGTTCAGATGCACGTGCCACTTTGTGCGTCTGGCTGTACATGGGTGCTAGGAATCAAGACCAGGCCATGAGGCTTTGCAAGCAAGTGCCCTAACTGCTGAGTCAACTCTCCAGCTCCTTTTCTTTTTTTTCTTCTTCCTTCCTTTCCTTTCCTTTCTCCCTTCTTTCCTTCCTCTGTAATGGTTAGGTTTTGTTGTCATCTTGAGTGGGTCTCTGATATTCACAGGAAGGCAGCTTCTCATTAGGAGGCAGGATGTAAAGAAGCTCAGGGGAGCTAGAAATGAACATCCCTTCCTATGTGGGCAGTGCAGGAGGGCAATTCCAGAGACTCGGGAAGCCATTGTTTGGGATAGGGTTGCAAAACCTCACCCATAGGGTGAAGGAATGAAGGGGAAGGAATTCTCTTCTTGCCCCCTCCTCTGCCTGTTTGTTGTATTGGTGATGGGTTTCTCTCTCTACTTGGACCTGTGAAAGGGGCCAGCCTCTTTCACCTTAATGGAACTTTCCCTGAATCTGTAGCTTGAATAAATCCTTTCCTCCCAAAAACTGTGCCTGGTTTGGAGATTGATTGTGTGGCTAACTTGTGACATCCTCCCTCCCTCCCCTCCCTTCCTCCCCCATCTCCCTTGTTCATTTCTGAGTATTGAACCTAGAGCCTTGTGCATACAAGGAAAGTTCTCTACCACTGAGACATATTCCCAGCTTAGAGGCAATGTGAGGTGTTTCTCCCCTTATCGGCCTGATATTTCACTTCTAACGATGATATAAAGACGTCAGCCTACAGCATAGGCCATGACCTGACTTCTACAACCACGCTCATTTTGGGTCTTTGTAAAATGTCACAACAACATAGTAGGAAAGGTCACTAAGAGTGTGACAATTAACATGGTTCCTCCCCATGAATGAAGTTTGGTGTAAGAAGAAGCAAAAATAGTGCCAGAAGTAAATTACTGGTTTATAAACATATTAAATGCATCATCCCTGGAGCACCAGATGTGAGGAAGCCAAAGCTAAATACCAGCAGCGGGGTGGCCAAGGAAATCGTGTGGCTTGTCGCTGCTAATGAGAGGCTGCAATTGGGGGATGGCCGTGAAATTGCATGCTTCTGCCATTGCTTGTTAATGAACCGTGATCAGCTTTGGAATTGTTTGGCTGTTTGCTCTTTGGTTGACAGGAGAGGTAATTCTCCCTCAAAGAAAATCTTGACAAACCCAAGTTTTTATTTTTATTTTTTATAACTTCATGATTTCCTTATGGCTTCACAATGACACTGATGAATAAATGTGTCATTTGCAATTTATTATTGTCCCCTAGTCTCTCCTTTCTTCTTCAAATCTTGCAAAAACTACTATTGATATGATAGAATCATACTTGGGACTTAGAATGGACAAGATTTTTTTTTTAAAAAAAAGGAAAAAACGAGAAAGACGTAGGTGACTCCTACGAGGAAGCTGTTGGTTTGATTGTCACACTAATTATTCTGCATGCACCGTGGTGCCACCCTCATGCGCTGGCAATCTTCCGATCTCATCTTTACAAAGAGATTTTTCTGGCTCGCTGGAGAAGTCATTAGAAGCTCCCATAATCAGTTGTGTGGGGTGTCCTTCTGAGCAAGCTGCTATCCTTTGTAAACTGCCTTTGTTGTTTGAGACTCCCAATTTCGTAGTCAGGAGGTTCTATCAAATCAATTAAAGCTGTGGTCAATCAGCTGGGATTATGTGCCAACCGTGGCAGCTTTATTCCCACGTCACTCATGCCCACTCTCCAGCCTTCACCTCCTGACGGCAGTGTGTCCCCCCCCCTCCTCAGCTTTCTTCCTTCTTGTCTGGTGGGCTGTTATCTCTGGATTCCAGGAGAACACCCTGCTGGGACAGGAGGCCTTGCTCTTCGGTTCCTCCTCACCAGCAGGTAGTAAGGAGGGACCACAAATTGCTGCTGTTGCTATGGCAACCCACACTGCTTTTCAGAAAAGCTCCTCTGGTCTTTGGATCTGTCTTTCTTGACCTTCCCTTTCCTTCAGCCCTCCAGTGATCATTGTTCCCCCAGAAAGTCACTCCCACTGAGACCCCCAAGAGCAGAAGTCTTCTTGCTCTCTTCCCTCACTGACAGTCTCCCTTTACTAGGTATGTTTTCCTTTTTCTTTCTTTTCGAGGTGTGTGTGTGCGCTGTGCCCATGCACGTGGAGACCAGAGGAGATGTACACCTCAATCTCAGTGTTTCCTTCCTGGGCGAGATTTGAAACAAATATAATTAATGATGACTAACGGTGCCCCAGTGGTGGGCCTCCAAAAGGGTAGTGCTCCATGTGTGGCTGATGAAGGCTGAGAATGGGCAGCACTCAGACACCCTCCTGGAGGACAAGCCCAGCTAGAGTATTCTGCTCACAGAGAGGGGTAAGAGACCAGTATGGGCACATGAACTGATAAGCATGGAGCCTGAAATTGGCTAGGGACAGTGATGTATTATTAAATCATGCATTATGAAAATAAAGACCACAGAGTGTGTGTGTCAAGAATACAGAGTGTGTGTGGCTCTGTCAATATCAGAGGTTTGGCATACAATGGATCTGGGGTTGTCTTGGCTCTCATCTCATTAGCTGGAGTCTTGGACAAATAGCCATTTTTCCAAGTTTATTTCCACAGTTGTAAAATTGGGATTTTATGCATGGGCTGAATGGTATCTCTGCACCCAAATTCATACTTTGAAGTTCTAAATTTTAGAACCTTAGGATATGGCTGCATTTGGAGAAGGATCCATTGTGTGCAAGTGCGCGCACGTGTGTGTGTG
>PVHP010004266.1:60610-72321 GCA_004024765.1 Zapus hudsonius | reverse complement strand
GAGCGCACAACAGGGCCACCACCTTGTGGGTCTGGCTTATGTGGGTCCTGGGGAACTGAACCTGGGGCCTTAGGCACTGGAGGCAAGTGCCTTACCCGCTGAGCCATCTCTCCAGCCCTCAAACCTTTTTTAAAAAATTTAAAAAATACATTTTTGCCGGGTGTGGTGGCGTACGCCTTTAATCCCAGCACTCTGGAGGCAGAGGTAGGAGGATCACCCTGAGTTCAAGGCCACCCTGAGACTACATAATGAATTCCAGGTCAGCCTGGGCTCCAGTGAGACCCTACCTCGAAAAAACAATACATTTTTATTTATTTGCAAGTAGGGAGTGGGGGAAGGAGGGAGAGAGAGATAATGAGAATTAATAGGTGCACTGGGGCCTTTTGTCACTGCAAACAAACTCTAGACACATGTGCCACTTCATGCATTTGGCTTTATGTGGATACTGGGGAATCAAACCCAGGTCATCAGGCTTTGTAAGCAAGGGCCTTTAACAGCTGAGCCATTTCTCCAGCCCAGACACCTCCGACCCTTTTTAAGAGTTGTAACTTTGATGCTTTTTCTTTTTTCTTAACTTTATTGACAGTTTCCATAATTAAAGACAATAAACAATGATAATTCCCTCCCCACCCCTTGTTCCCCCTCTCAAGTCCACCCTCCATCTTATCCACTCCCCCTCTTTAATTAGTCTCTATTTTGTTTCAATGTCATCATCTTTTCCTCCTGTTACGAAGGTCTTATGTAGAAAGTGTCAGGCACTTTGAGGTCATGAATATCAAGACCATTTTGTGCTGGAAGTTTACATTGTAAGCAGTGCTACCCTTCCTTTGGCTCTTACAATCTTTCCGCCACCTCTTCTGCACACCTTGGAAGGTGTGATAGAGATGTCTCAGCAGACACCCTTTGTTTGAAACAGGGTCTCTCATTAGCTTGGAACTTGCCTATTATGCTAGACTGGTTGGCCAGACCTCCCCAGGGACCTTGCTACTGTCACCTCCTAGCGTTGGGATTACAGACTAGTGTCATTGTGCCTGGCGTTTTTTACATGAATTCTGGGATTGACTAGCTCATCATGCTTGTATGACAAGGCCATCACCACAGCCTCTGACTGTATCTTTTTTTTGTTGTTGTTGTTTGTTTTTTAAGGTAGGGGCTCACTCTAGCCTAGGCTGACCTGGAATTTACTATGTAGTCTCAGGGTGGCCTTGAATTCACAGCGATCCTCCTACCTCTGCCTCCTGAGTACTGGGACTAAAGGTGTGCTCCACCACACCTGGCCCCTTTCTGTATCTTTTGTTTTAAATTTCAAACTACTGCTCTTACCTCTTTGGTATTTTGAGATTTGATGAAGAAACCTCTAATTTTTCTTTCTCTTTTCTCCTAAATCTTCACTTAACCAAAATGAAATACTTATAATAATTGACTCTCATTAAGAAGCTGTCCTAGGCTGAAGGGGTGACTCATTGGTTACAGGTGCTTGCTTGAGAAGCCTGTCGTTATGAGTTCGATTCACCAGTACCCATGTAAAAGCCATATGCACAAACTGGAGTTTGTAGTGGTAAGAGGCCCTGGTGCGCCATATTCTTTCTCATTTCTTCCCTCCCTTACCCCCTCTCTGTCCTTGCAAATAAATACATTGAAATTTAAAAAATGAATTTTTGTTTTGCATGTATTTTGCCGAGTTATGTGTGTGCTTAGTAATGGAACCTGTACTGCCAGGGTAAAAGCAAGCACCTTCCATTACTGAGCCGTCTCCTCAGCCCCTCTTCTCACTTTTTAAAAAAATATTTTATTTATTCATTTTCAAGCAGAGAGATACAGAGAGAGAAAGAGAGAGAGAGAGGGAGGGAGAGAGAGGGAGAGAGACTGAGACCACCAGGGCCACCACCTTGTGGGTCTGGCTTATGTGGGTACTGGGGAATTGACACAAGATGTACCTATGTTGTTCATACTGGCTCTGAACTCACTCTGTAGCCTAGGCAGGCTTCAAATTTATGATCCTCCTGTCTTACAGCCTGAGAAGATGGGATTGCAGGCCTGTACCACCAGGCCCAGCCCAGTTTAGCAGTGATGTTTCTGGTGGCTGATCATTAGGATATGTATGGCGGGACATGGTGTATGCTTTTAGTCCTAGCACTCAAGAGGCAGAGGTAGGAGCATCACAGTGAGTTCAAGGCCACCCTGAGACTACATAGTCTTATAGACTATATGGCACAACCCCACCTTGGGGAAAAATATATATTTATATATATGCAACTCACTAACCAAAGAAGTTTTTTTTTTCTTTTTCTTTTTTTTTTTTTTTCGAGGTATGGTCTCACTCTAGCCCAGGCTGACCTGGAATTCACTATGTAGTCTCAGGGTGGCCTCGAACTCATGGTGATCCTCCTACCTCTGCCTACCAAGTGCTAGGATTAAAGGCGTGCGCCACCACGCCCGGCACCAAAGAAGTTTTGAAGAAAGAACCTATCAGTAGTCTCACCACCCTGCATGATTCTTTTCTGCTAAAGCAGTCCATCACCTTAACCACTCAGTAACCTAGTCCTGTCACTCATATGTACTGTGTAGCAAGCTGTGGGTAATTTGTTTTGTTTTTGTTTTTCTGCAACCTATACCATTTATTGTGGGGTCTGACTTGCAGTTATTTATGTCCTTGTAGCTATAAGAAATATAAGATTCTTATGCCAAAGCTCTAGTTTTCTGATATTCCTTGACCTTAGAAATTAAAAAACAAATGATAGGTTATACTCATTTATCCCCTCACTCCTGCTCCTGTTAAACTGGGAGCCCTTCTCAGTGGGGTTATGTTATTCACTATGGGGTCATGAAAGCCTGTTTTGGGGGGTAGGTGGGGTTTGGTTTTTGAGTTAGGGTCTTGCTCTAGCCCAGGCTGATCTGGAATTCACTATGTAGTCTCAGGGTGGCCTTGAACTCATTCATGGTGATCTTCCTACTCCTGCCTCCCAAATGCTGGGATTAAAGCTGCACCACCATGCCTGGCTTTTTTGACAGAATCTCATGTAGCATGAAGCCCAAGCTAGCTTTGAACTTCCTATGTAGCTGAGGTAAATTTTTTATCTTCATGCCTTCACCTTCCAAGTGCTAGGGTTTATAGGCATGTACTACAACATTGGATCAGCTGGTTTACACTGCGTTTTAAGAGTTGTGCCAAAGCCAGGTGTGGTGGCGCACGTCTTTAATCCTAGCACTCGGGAGGCAGAGGTAAGAGGATCACCATGAGTTCAAGGCCACCCTGAGACTACATAGTGAATTCTAGGTCAGCCTGGGCTAGAGTGAGACCCTTCCTTGAACCCCCCCCCCAAAAAAAAAAAGAGTTGTGCCAGTCTGCTTCCAGAGTCGTTTCAGCCTAAACATAGTATAAGAAATACATAAGCCTGGAAGGTTTTAGGATGCTAAAGCAGATGTAGGATGTAAGGGCTGACTTAGGAAGGTGGAGAAATTCTTCCTTCTATCAGATTTGAGTTTCATGTTTCAACTAAACGTAACAATCATTGTAATTTCTCAACACTGACAGCCTCTTTCTAGGTTCTGAGTTTGCTTTATCACAGTTGTTCTGTTGCTCTGCTTTCCCAGATGAGAAATAATAGGTACATTATGCTAAAATAGAATTGCTATTCTATTTTTTTGTACATTAACAAAATTTTGCTCCATAGGTTAATGGTCTATCCACCAACCAATAGCAACTTTAGAGTGACAACAAATCAAGGAATCAAATGTGCTTGCTTGCTAGGGAGATGGCTCAGTAGTTAAAGGTGCCTGCTTGCAGATGTGTTTACTAAATAGAGAAAAAAATACCGTGGGGTGGGGAGATAGCTCATTGGTTAAGGCACTTGCCTGCAAAGCCTAATGACCCAGGTTCGATTCTCTAGTACCCATGTAAAACCAGATGTGCCATCTTGTGCATCTGGAGTTTGTTTACAGTTGCTATATGCCCTGTTGCACACCACCCTTCTCTTCCTTGCAAATAAATAATTTTTTTTTCTGAGTTAGGGTCTCGCTCTAGCTCAGGCTGGCCTGGAATTCACTATGTAGTCTCTTGGAGGCCTCGAACGCACAGCGATCCCCCTACCTCAGCCTCCTGAGTGCTGGGACTAAAGGCATGCGCCACCACACCCAGCTAATAATTTTTTTTTTTCTGGTTTTTCGAGGTAGGGTCTCACTCTAGTCCAGACTGACCTGGAATTCACTATGTTGTCTCAGGGTGGCCTTGAACTCACAGCAATCCTCCTACCTCTGCCTCCCTAGTGCTGGGATTAAAGGCGATCGCCACCACGCCCTGCTAATCAGAAGTTTTCTAAAGTGTTCAGCAGTACTTTAAAAAAGGGGGGGGGAGGGGGCTGGAGAGATGGCTTACTGGTTAAGGCATTTGCCTACAAAGCAGAAGGACTTGAGTTCAATTCCTCAGTACCCATGTAAAGCCAGATGCATAAGGTGGCACATGTGTCTGGAGTTTGTTTGCAGTGGCTGGAGGCCCTGGTGTGCCCATTCTCTCACACTCTCTTAAATAAATATTTTTAAAAAGGCTGAAGCTGAGCATCATGGTAAACAACTGAAATCTTCACCATTTGGAGGCAGGAGGATTCTTGTGAGTTTAAGGCTTGCTTGGAATACATAGTTCCAGACCAGTTGGGCTAGAGTGAGACTTTAAAAAAAAAAAAAAAAAACTTTAAAAAGCTGAATTAATGGCTTGCTAGTACACATGATCATGGAGTGAGAAATTGGAAGTCAGGAGGAGGGCGGGCATCTTTTTTTTTGCCATGCAACAAGCCAGAAAATTTCAGGTATCCAGGTTTAAGACCTGCCAGGGCAGGCTTGTCACTACATAATAAGCTTCTCTTTTCTTTCTCCCCCATCTTCCAGCAGTTTAGAAATCTCTTAGAGTGAAACCCAGGTGTGTGACTTCCTTTCATAGAACATGGGGTTTTGTATACTAGCTGCATGTATGCATTAGTGTGCCATTCAATTCAGATGATGCAGGCCGTAGTACAGAGGGTCCTTGTGGTCATTGATTTTATTATCTGTTTCTCTTACAGTCCTTGCCAGCATCCAGCCATGGGGGATATGAAAACCCCAGATTTTGATGACCTTCTGGCTGCTTTTGACATCCCAGATCCCACCAGCCTTGATGCCAAGGAGGCCATCCAGACTCCTAGTGAGGAGAATGAGAGTCCTCTCAAGTCTTCAGGCATGTGTATGGATGAGAGTGTGTCCTTGTCTCATTCAGGATCAGCTCCAGATGTGCCAGCTGTGAGTGTCATTGTCAAGAATACCAGCCGCCAGGAGTCATTTGAAGTAGAGAAAGATCACATTACTCCCAGTCTCTTACACAATGGATTCCGAGGCTCAGATGTACCTCCAGACCCCCACCACTGTGGGAAGTTTGATTCAACTTTCATGAATGGAGACAGTGTCAGGAGTTTTCCTGGCAAGCTGGAGCCTCCCAAGTCGGAGCCATTACCCACCTTCAACCAGTTTAGTCCAATCTCCAGTCCAGAGTCAGAGGATCCCATCAAAGATAATGGATTTGGGATAAAGCCCAAGCATTCTGATAGTTATTTCCCACCTGCTCCTGAGTGTGGAGCTGTGGGGGGGCCAGTATTGGAGGCTCTGGCTAAATTCCCAGTCCCAGAACTACACATGTTTGATCACTTTTGTAAGAAAGAACCCAAGCCAGAACCCCTGCCTTTGGAGAGCCAGCAGGAACACGAACAAGGTGGACAGAAGGTGGTGGAGCCTCACAAAGATTTGGATTCCAGTCAATTCTTTGGAGAAGCTTTGGAGTTCAACAGTCACCCTAGCAACAGTATTGGAGAGCACAGGAAACTTGCCCCAGACCTCAGTGCTTGCTCATCTGTGCCCCCTAGGCAGCGTCTTAAGCCAGCTCATTCCAAGTTGTCCTCTTGTGTTGCAGCCTTGGTGGCCCTTCAGGCTAAAAGAGTGGCCAGTGTCACCAAGGAGGATCAGCCTGGCCATACAAAGGATCCCTCAGGGCCCACTAAAGAGGGTTCTAAAGGCAGCCCTAAAATGCCCAAGTCACCAAAGAGTCCCCGTAGCCCTCTGGAGGCCACTAGAAAAAGCATCAAGCCATCGGACAGTCCTCGGAGCATCTGCAGTGACAGCAGCAGTAAAGGCTCCCCTTCTGTGGCTACCAGCTCCCCACCAGCAATTCCCAAAGTCAGGATCAAAACCATTAAAACATCATCAGGGGAAATCAAACGGACCGTTACAAGGATCCTGCCAGATCCTGATGATCCAAGTAAGTCCCCTGTTGGGTCACCTGTAGGGAGCACCATTGCTGAGACCCCTAGTGAGGTGCCAGGGGACGAGGGCACAGTCCTGCCTGATGAGGAGCACTTTGCTGAGGCAGGCACAAATTCAGGGAGCCCCCAGGACAACAGAAAAGGTGATGAGATCATGACAAAGTCCAGTGACTCTTCGTCTACCTGCCGCAGCTCTGGGCCCCGGGGCTCAAAAGGAGCTGCCCTGGCCTCACAGACAAGCAAGAAACAACAGAGCACAGCACCACAGACTTCAGCCCAGGCTTCTGCCAATCTCTTGCCCAAAGCTGTGCACTTGGCCAACCTGAACCTGGTCCCCCACAGTGTTGCTGCATCTGTGACAGCCAAGTCCTCAGCCCAGAGACGGAGCCAGCCTCAGCTCACACAAATGTCAGTGCCCCTGGTACACCAGGTGAAAAAGGCTGCCCCTCTAATTGTGGAGGTCTTCAACAAGGTCCTCCACAGCTCCAACCCTGTGCCCCTCTATGCGCCAAATCTCAGCCCACCTGCAGACAGTAGGATCCATGTGCCAGCTAGTGGGTACTGCTGCCTGGAATGTGGAGACGCATTTGCCTTAGAGAAGAGCCTGAGCCAGCACTATGGTCGACGCAGTGTCCACATTGAGGTGCTGTGCACACTGTGCTCCAAGACTCTGCTCTTCTTCAACAAGTGCAGCCTGCTCCGGCATGCCCGTGATCACAAGAGCAAGGGGCTCGTTATGCAGTGTTCTCAGCTGCTTGTGAAGCCCATCTCTGCGGACCAGATGTTTGTGTCAGCTCCTGTGACCTCCACAGCACCAGCAATCCCAGTCCCTCCCTCCTCCCCCAAACCTGGCCCCTCTGTGGGCAGTGCCAGCCCTCCACTTCCAGCCTTGCCACTTTACCCAGACCCTGTGAGGCTCATCCGGTATGGAACCAAATGCCCTGAATGTCACAAGCAGATGCGGGACTACATGGTCTTAGCTGCACATTTCCAGAGGACAACAGAGGAAACAGAGGGGCTGGTAAGCAGACAGACCCTCACTGTGATGGCTGTCAAGTCTCTGCCTCAGACAGGTTCCATGATGGGGCACAAAGATTAAAGCCCATTGATGTGGGAGCAGTGGTGGGCTATGAGTCTTGGAGGAGGGCTTGCTTAATGGTTAGTGTCTTATCTGAATAGTGTCCTACCCATAACAGTGGGAAAACTCTGAAAATATAGCAGGTTTACCAGGAGTGGTTGTATGACTTGTAATCCTTGCATTTGGGAGGCTAAAACAGAAGGATCAGGTGTTTGAGGCTAGCAAGTGTCTTTATGGATATATTTTTGTTTTGTTTTGTTTTTCGAGGTAAGGTTTCACCGTAGCCCAGGCTGACCTGGAATTCACTATGTAGTCTCAGGGTGACCTTGAACTCATGGTGATCCTCTTACCTCTGCCTCCCGAGTGCTGGGATTAAAGGCATGTGCCACCATGCTCGGCTTATGGATATGTTTTATGTTCCATTTAACTCCCTATAGGGTTCATTGTTGAACCTATGTTTGGTTTCTGCTGGATGGTCTCCTCGCCACTGGCAGATGGTTTTGATACGTGTTCAAAGAACTTGAGGACAGAAGTATGTGAATCACTGCCTGTGCCTCAGTGTATTTTCTAAGATCTGTGTCCTTAAAAAGTTCTTTTGCTTGTATAGACAGAGCTGTTTTTCAGGGTCCCTTTGAGGATAGGGCAAGAGGAAGGGCTAAGGAGGAAGGAAGGACAGTGGAAGGGCATGTGGGTCCCATGATGGAGGCTTGGGGGCATCCCTCTTTCATCAATGCTCTCTCCACTTCAGGTTTATCCTTCCTATTCCAATTCTTGGTTATGGTTGATGAGATCTGTTGTTGTTTCTATTTTTAATGCACTAGTGCTGAGAATACCTTTTAGAGCCCTTTGTGCTGGTAACCATCTACATTAGTAGGAAGTCTTCAACTGGGTGTGGTGGTACACACTCATAATCTGAGTACTTTGGAGATGGAGGCAGGAAGATCTTGAGTTCAAGGCCATCCTGGACTATGTAGTGAGACCCTATCTTTGTGGGTGTTAAGGCCTCAAATGGAATTTTTTTCATGACACAACCAAGCCTGTCCCCTCACTGTTCCTCCCTTAGGCAGGGCTACAGAAGACCTGGGTGGAGAGTAGAACAGTGTTGGTGTTGGCAGCTGATGAGCTTTGTGTGTTCCTGTGACACAGTGCCTGGGGCTCTGTACTGCTTAGGGAATGTCAGCAGGAGGGAGTAGCTCATACCCAAACAGCTGTGATATGCAACAGACTGGGATTGAACCAGGGTTAAGAATTAGCTGTATAATGTGCCTCAGAGGAACTAATTCAGTCTCTGAAGGTATAGGGACAGTTCAGGATGTGCTTTCAGTTGGGCCCACAAGATTGAATTTGAAGAGAAAGTGTGCCTATTCCAGCTTTGGGGAACAAGGCTCTGAGAGGGTGTGGGTGTGGCTGGCCATGAGTGCTGGGTAGTGGCAGGAGATTGAACCTGCTAAGTTTACAGGGCTTCTAAAGAGGACTCAGTCTCCAAAGTGTTCAAGGAGTGCACACAATCACTGTGTGGTCTCTAATCTTTGCCTCCTCTATCCCGTTTTTCCTCTGATGAGTCAGATGGAGTATGGCCACCTACCCTTCCCTGGGGGCCTCTGTGTTCTTGTTTGTTCTAGTTACTTGAGTTGAGCTATGGGTCATGGCTCCTTTTTCTGAGTTTTGTGACTGAGGACCTTTGGCAGTAGAGGCCTGTGATTTTTATATTTTATGTTTTGAAACCAGGTCTTACTCTAGCCCAGGCTGACCTGGAACTCACTCTGTAGCTTTGTAGCCATCTCACCTCAAACTCTTGGTGATCCTCTCCTACCTCAGCCTCCCAAGTGCTAGAATTAAAGGTTTGTATCACCACACCCAGCTTGTGATTTGTTTTTCATACTGTTTTTACAATCTTCTCTAGTTTGCGAAGGTAGAAATCAGGCATAAGATCCTAGGCTAGTACCCCTCTCATCCTACGTTTTCTCTGAGTCATTCTTCTCTATGGGTGCCAAACAAGAACACACCCCAAACAGAGTTGAAGAGACTGACAGGAAGGCTTCTCTTAGCTGAGCTTGAATCCTTCCTAACATTTCCTGCTGCTAAATGTGGCTTTTGAGTCTTAGAGAGTGGGTAAGGCTTAAACTCTTGAGATCAGGAACTAGCCTTGATGACTGTTGGGCTTGGGTTCCCTTGAGACAATCTCTAGCTTCAGGCCACACACCCAAGAGGTGCCCAGATGAGATGGGTGGGGCTCCAGTAGAGTAGGGACTGCAGGACAGCAAGTTTGGGCTTCTGTCTTCCTCCTGACTCTGCTGCCTCTCTCTGTATTGATGGAGAGAAACTTGTCCTTTCCCTTACATTCCAAATGAGCAAGGTCTCCTGTAACCTAGGCTGTCCTTGAACTTAATTATGTTGCTTAATTCTTCAGTTGCTCTCTACCTTAATTTCTTTTAAAAGCATATTTTATTTATTTATTTATTTGCAAGCAGAGAGACAGAATGGGTGGGCTGGGGCCTCTAGTCACTGCAGATGAACTCCAGATGCATGCACCCCTTTTGTGCATCCGGCTTTATGTGGGTACTGGGGAATCAAATTCAGGTTGTTAGGTTTTGCAGGTGAGTGCCTTAACTGCTGAGCCATCTCTCTAGCCACCCCCCCCTTTTTTTTTTTGACAGAATCTAGAACTCACTGAGCTAAACTAGCTAACCAGGAAGCCATGGGGGTGCTCCTGGCTCTGCCTTCCCAGAGCTAGGGTTACATACAGGCACAGGCCACCACATCTGACATTCACATGAGTGCTGGCCTTGAACTCACGGCATTCCTCCTACCTCTGCCTTCTGAGTGCTGGGATTAAAGCTGTGCACTGCCACAGTGGGCTGAGTAGTTGTTTTTTTTTTTTTTAAATATTTTATTTATTCATTTTCAAGCAGAGAGAGAGAGAGAGAGAGAGAGAGAGCGCGCACCAGGGCCACCACCTTGTGGGTCTGGCCTATGTGGGCCCTGGGGAACTTAACCCGGGGCCTTAGGCACTGCAGGCAAGTGCCCCAACCAGCTCTGAGTAGTTGGTTTTTATTTGCCCCACCCCACCCCTAAGTCTCACTCTAGCCGAGGCTTTCCTGGAACACTCTCTATAGTCTCAGGCTGGCCTCAGACTCACAGCAATACTCCTACCTCTGCCTCCCAAGTGCTGGGATTGTGTTTTGTTTTAATAGAACATTACTCTGTGGTCTAGGCTGGTTTGGATCTTCCTATGTAGTAGAGGCTGGACTGTTTGAAGAGTTCTAAGATTCCAGGTGTGAGCCACCACATCCTAGTGGCCTATCTTCCTTTCCTCTTCCTCTTCCTCTCCCTCTCCCTCTGATTCTTCCTCTCCCCCTCCCTCTCCCTCTGATTCTTCCTCTCCCCCTCCCTCTTCCCCTCCCCTCCCTTCCAGTCTGTCTGTCTGTCTGTCTGTCTGTCTGTCTGTCTGTCTGTCTGTCTGTCTGTCTGTCTGTCTGTCTGTCTTGAGATAGGGTCTCAGTATAGCCCAATAGCCCAAGTTGACTTGAAACTCATAGGCTGGCCTTGAACTCCCAGTGATATTCCTTCTTCAGCCTCTCAAATGCTGGGATTAAGGCGTAAACCATTATGCCTAGCTTATATTTCATTTTAAAAAATATTTATTTATTTGCAAGCAGAGAGAGCTAGAGAAAAGACAGAGAGAATGGGCACGCCAGGGCCTCCAGCCACTGCAAAGGGACTCCACTTTGTGCATCTGGCTCAATGTGGGTTCTGGGGAATTGAGCTTGGGTTGTGAGAGGTCTTAACCATTGAGCAATCTCTCTAGCCCTAGCTTATATTTCTCTCTCTCTCTCTCTCTCTCTCTCTCTCTCTCTCTTTTGGTTTTTCGAGGTAGGGTCTCACTCTAGCCCAGGATGACCTGGAATTCTTAGGGTGGCCTCAAGCTCACAGTGATCCTCCTACCTCTGCCTCACACCCATTGGGATTAAAGACGTGGGCCTGGCTTTAGTATTTCTTTTTTTTTTTTAATAAATATTTTATTCATTTTCAAGCAGAGAGAGAGAGAGAGAGCGTGAGCGAGCGAGCGCATCAGGGCCACCACCTTGTGGGTCTGACTTATGTGGGTCCTGGGGAATTGAACCCGGGGCCTTAGGCACTGGAGGCAAGTGCCTTAACCGCTGAGCCATCTCTCCAGCCCTTTAGTTTATATTTCTTAATTGCTCAATTAATAACAGTATACTTTCTTACTCTACCCCTTTTTCTTCTTCTTCGTCGTCGTCGTCGTCTTCTTCTTCTTCTTCTTCCTTCTTCCTTCTTCCTTCTTCTTCCTTCCTTCTTCCTTCTTCTTCCTTCCTCCTCCTCCTCCTCCT
>PVHP010004266.1:0-60510 GCA_004024765.1 Zapus hudsonius | reverse complement strand
GACAGAGAATGACTATGGGTTTGCCAGGGCCCCCTGCTGCTACAAATGAACTCCAGACACACGCTTTTTGTAGGTACTGGGAAATTGAATCTGGGCCACCAGACTTCACAAGTAAGTGCCTTTAACCACTGAGCCATCTCTTCCAGTCCATAACACATCTTTTTTTTCCATACCATTGATTTACTGAAGAAACTGGGTTTTGTGTCTTTATAATTTTCCAGAACACTTCTGAGTTTGATTGCTTCCTTATACATAATGGTTTCTTTCATTTATATCCCATATTTTATCTGTAGGCTAGAATTTAAGAATAAAAATTGATTAGATTCAGGTTTAGTTTGTGGGTTTTCTTTCCATTTCATGACTTCAGAAGATACAAAGTACCTGCTGGTCTCACTTTGAATGATAGGAATTACAGAAGTGTGCTTTTCAAATCATTCTTTCTCCTGTTAGCTGAAGTTTTTTTGTAAAATCTTTCCCCCTTCTAGGAGGCCTTTTAATTACTCAAAAAATGTAGTTTATGATGCCTTTTATGATCAATCTTCATAGTAGTGACTTTTTGCCCTGGCAGTTCTAATGGGGTTTTGTATGGGTCTCATGTATCCCAGGTTGGCCTCAAATTTGTTTAGCCTAGGATAACTTTGAAGTTCTTATCCTCCTGCCTCCACCTCCTGAATGTTGGGATCACAAGCATGTACCACCTTACTCAGTTTATCTGTGCTGGGGATGGAACCCAGGGCTTCTTTGTCCATGCTAGGCAACCACTCTACCAACTAAGCCATATCCCCATCCCCTAATGGTGTTTTTTAGAGTCTCTGGTTCTATTATTTGTTTTTAGATTGGTAGAAAACTTGTAACAAAGTTTCTGTGCTTTTTATGCATGTGTTTGTATACGTATGCATGCATGCATGTTTATATGTGTGTAGGTGCACATGTATGTATGAATGCAGGTGGAGAACAATCTTGGATGACATTCCTCAGGAACTGGGGTTCCTTACAGGTACTGGGGATCAAACTCAGGTCCTTATGCTTGTGAGATGAGCACTTTACCAACTGAGATACCTCCCCTAGCCCTGCAGTCTCTCTCTCTCTCTCTCTCTCTCTCTCTCTCTCTCTCTCTCTCTCTCTCTCTCTCTTTTGGAGAGGGGTAGTGTCTCTCTCTAGCCCAAGGTGGCCTTAAACTCATGGTGATCCTCCTACCTCTGCCTCCCAAGTGCTGGGATTAAGGTGGGCACCACCATGCCTGGCTTCCCTTTTTTTTTTTTTTAAAAAATTCAGGAATTATATATTTATTTATTTGCAAGGAGAGAGAGAGAGAGAGAGAGAGAGAGAGAGAGAGAGAGAGAGAGAGAGAGAGAGAGAGAGAAAGCGTGAGCACACACACCAGGTGGCCTCCTGGAACTGGCTTTATGTGGGTGGGTACCAGAGAATCGAACCAGGTTCCTTATGCCTTACAGGCACATGCCTTAACTGCTGAGCCATCTCTCCAGCACTTGTCTTCCATTTTTAATTGTTCATGTTGATAGTGTTAAGTACATTCACATTGTTGTGCAGCCAATTTCCAAAATGCTTTTAATCTTATAAAATTAAAACTCTGTGCCCATTTTACCCCCTCTTCCCAGGCCCTGATAATCACCATTCTATTTTCTATTGATTGATTGATTGAGACAGGGTCTCATGTAGTCCATGCTGGCCAAAGGTTATCTTGCATTTCTGATCCTCCTCCTTTCACCTCTCAAGTGCTGGGATTATAGATTTGTGCCACTCCATACAGTTTAGAAGGGATTTTTTTTTTTTCAGGACAGAGTTTCTCACCATTCTTTCTTTTACCTCTGAATTTGACTATTCTAGATATATCATACAATATTATTGGTCTTTTTGTTATTGTCTAATCTCATTTAACATGTCTTCAAGGTACTTCTGCAATGTAGTGTATGTCAGAAATCCCATTGTTAAAAAATATACTTGAGGGCTGAAGAGATGGCTTAGCTGGTAAGGCGCTTGCCTGCAATGCAGAAGGACCTGAGTTCAATTCCCCAGTGCCCATATAAAGCCGGAGGGCACGTGTGTCTGGTGTTCATTTGCAGTGGCTGGAGGCCCCATAGTGCCCATTCTCTCTCTCTCTCTCTCTCTCTCTCTCAAATAAATAAAATATTTAAAATATATATATATATATATATATATACGAGAGAGAGAGAGAGAGAGAGAGAGAGAGAGAGAGAGAACGAACACGAGCATGCACCAAGGTCTTTAGCCATTGCAAATGAGTTCCAAATGCATGTGTCACCTTGGGCATTAATACTCCCTCGTATATTCACTACATTTTGCTTACTCCATCTACTGAAGGACACTTAAGTTTCTTTCATTTCAGCTACTCTGAATAGTGCTGATACTACTAAGAACACGAGCATATAAGTATCTTTTAAAAAATTTTTTTTTATTTAGTGTAAAGAGAGAAAGAGAATAAGAAAGAAAGGAATAGGCATGCCAGGGGGTCTTGCCACTGCAAATGAACTCCAAACACTTTTTATATCTGGTATTATATGGATTCTGGGGAATTGAACCCATGCCATCAGGCTTTGCAAGTAAGCGCCTTTGCCTGCTGAGCCATCTCTCCAGATCCCAGTAGCTTTTAAAATAATATATATTTATTTGCAAGAGAGAGAGAAAGAATGAGAATGAATGCACCAGGGCCTAGTACCACTGCAAACGAACTCCAGATGCGTGCGCCACTTTATGCATTTGGCTTTATGTGGGTACTGGGGAATTAAACCCAGGCCTTCAGGCTTTGCAAGCAAGTGCCTTTAACCACTGTGCTATCTCTCTAGCTCTCCCCCCCATCTTTTGTTAAATTGGTGTTTCATGTAGCCAAGGCTGGTCATGACCTCTGTTGAGCTGAAACTGGCCTTGAACTACTGATCCTTCTGTATCTGCCTCCTAAGTGCTAGGGTTGTAGTCAGTGACAACCTGCCTTGTAGGTTTATAAATGCCTGCTTAGGACTTGGCTTTTGCTTCTTTGGGTTATATTGCTAGATAATTTGGCAAATCTTACTCTTTTTTGTTTTGTTTTGTCTTTGTTTTTCCAGGTAGGGTCTCCTTATACCCAGGTAGACCTGGAATTCACTATGTAGTTTTAGGGTGGCCTTGAACTCACAGCAGTCCTCCTACCTCCTGAGTGCTGGGATAAAAGGCATGTGCCACCATGCCTGGCTGTATATAATTTTTGAGGAACTGTAATAGTAACTGCACCATTTTACACTACTTTTAGTAGTGTACAACAATGCTGATTTTCTATAACCTTATGTTTATTGTTTTCTATTTTTAACAAATATTCTTATGTGCACAATGCAACTTTTATTGTTTTTAACTTTTGTGTCATAACAAACTCTTTAATTTTTAACCTCTCTTCCTCCATTTTTTTTTTTTGGTTTTGGGGGTAAGGTCTCATGTAACCCAGGCTGGCCACTAACTCTGTAGCTAAGGATGGCCTCCTTTCTTTGCCTCCTGAGCACTATGGGATCACAGTCATGTGCCACCAGGCTTGGCTCAGTTATTTTTTTTTAATTTTATTTATTCATTTTTCAAGCAGAGAGAGAGAGAGAGAGAGGGAGGGAGGGAGGGAGGGAGGGAGAGAGAGAGAGAAAGCACGCACCAGAGTCACCACCTTGTGGGTCTGGCTTATGTGGGTCCTGGGGAATTGAACCGGGGGCCGTAGGCACTGGTGACAAGTGCCTTAACCGCTGAGCCATCTCTCCAGTCCGGCTCAGTTATTTTTATTGTTATTTATTTGTAAGCAGAGAAAACACAATATATAGGAGGGAGAGGGAGGATGGGAGGGGTGGGGGGAGAGAGGGTGGGTACACCAAGGCCTCCAGCTGCTTCAAACAAACTTCAGATGCTTGTACTACTTTGTGCATTTAGCTTTATGTGGGTACTATGAAATCGAACCCTGGTTGTCAGGCTTCGAGTGCATTAACTGCTGAGCCATCTCTCCAGCCTTTTTGTTTTGTTTTGTTTTGTTTTTATTTTTCGAGGTAGGGTCTCACTCTAGCCCAGGCTGACCTGGAATTCACTATGTAGTCTCAGGGTGGCCTTGAACTCATGGTGATCCTCCTACCTCTGCCTCCCGAGTGCTGGGATTAAAAGTGTGCGCCACCATGCCCAGATCTTTTTTTTCTTTTTAAAGACAGAGTCTTGATATATGACTGAGGCTGGCCTGGAACTTGCAGTCATCCTGCCTCAGTCTCCTGAGTGCTAGGCTTATAGTCCTGAGCCACCATGCCCAGCTTCATTCTGGGTTTCTTTTCTGCTCTGTGTGTATGGTTCTTCAAAAATATTTTTAATATATTTGCAAGGAAAGAGAGAGAGATGGGGGGGTGGATGCATGCACCAGGTCCTCTTGCCACTACAGTGAACTCCAGATGCATGTACCACTTTGTGCATCTGACTTTTATGGGTACTGGGGAATCAGACCCAGGCTTGGCAAGCAAGTGCCTTTAAATGCCAGGCCATCTCTATGATCCCTTGCTATGTATTTGTATAGAGTATGTGTGGAGTTTGATATTATGTATGCACATGATCTGTGTGCATGCATGCTCATTCACCAGTTTCCTGGAGATGGAGTCTCTCACTCAACCCAGAGCTGCCATTTTTGCTGTTTTTGGTCAGCAAACCCCAGCAATTCTCTGCCCCTTTCCAACAGAACTGGGGTTATAGACATGGAGGGCCATTCCCAGCTGCTTATGTGGACCTGGGAAATCCAGCTTTGGCAGTCTCGGGCCTTCTACTTGCATAGCAGGCACTCCTAATGGCTGATTCATCTCCCCGGTTCCCATTCTAGATTTTTCAGTTAAAGCAGAGATCTTAGATCCAGAGATGTAGTTCATTGGTAGAACCTAGCAATACTAGTACAATTCTCTGGGTGTGAGTCCCATATCATAGGAAGGTGTTTGTGTGTGTGTGTGTGTGTGTGTGTGTGTGTGTGTGTGTGTGTGTGTGTTTGGGGGGGTATATGTGTGTTCACGTGGGGGGGCACATCGTGTGCGAGTGCACATGTGTTTGTATGTGGAGGTCAGAGATTGATATTCCTCTATTTACTCTGTTTGTCTACTGGGGTGGAGTCTCACTTGATCCCAGAGCAGATTCAGATAGTCTAGCTAGCCATTTGCTTTGAGGATCCCCTGTCTCCATTTCCCAAGCACTAAAATTACAGGCTGCTGTCATATTGGGATTTTTTAAAATTGTAATTATGTTGATGTTCATACTATATATAAAATAACTCATTAAGTAGTACTTTGATTTTACAGCATAAGAAGGCAGAGATGGTTCCCTGTTTTCTCTAACAGTTTTTTCCTCTGATCCCCTCAGTGAGGATCCTAAGAAGATAGGAAAGACCAGTCTAGAATGTAGGCTCTAGCCAGGCTGTTGCTGTCTCTGTAGATTGTCTGAGTTCTGCCCATTGGAGGAAAGAAACCCTCACAGACCTAGAGGTGCACAGGTAAAATAGGGTCAGGTCTGTCTCTGACTAATAAGGTGGAAACACTGGCTTGAGTGTCAGTATGCACAGTTGCACAAGGTCCAAGAGTATCTCAAAGGTTTTAGGTAGTTGGAAACAAGGAGGAGAGGAGTCTTTTCCAACTTGCACACAGCTCTGATGGGAAGCTAGGAGTCGGTGGCACCTGCATCAACTGCTTTCTTGGTGTTCTTTCCTAGACTTGCCAGGTGTGCCAGATGCTGCTGCCTAACCAGTGCAGTTTCTGTGCGCACCAGCGGATTCATGCACACAAGTCCCCCTACTGCTGTCCGGAGTGTGGGGTCCTCTGTCGTTCTGCCTACTTCCAGACCCACGTAAAGGAGAATTGCCTGCACTATGCCCGCAAGGTGGGCTACAGGTGGGTGCTACCTGGCTCATTGTCCTGGTATTGCCCAATGGCCAATTCTTTTCCTAAGCTGGATCTTATTTTATATTTAAATTTAGTTTTAAGAGCTCAATTGGACAAGAATGTTGGCTATTATATAGACAGAGATTTTTATTTTATAGAGGACAGGAAGGGTAAGAGGAAGAATATAAAGAGTTTTTAAACATTGAATATTAAGCTTGTCATGGTGTTGCATTCCTGTAATCCCAACTTTGGGAGGTGGAGGCTGGAGGATCAGGAGTTTAAGATCAGCCTTTGCTTCATGAGGTACTATCTTGAATAACCAGGCTAGGGAAAAGGCTCAGTGTTAAAGCGCTTGCTGCAGCACAAGCATGAGGAAGTGACTTGGATCCCTGGCACCCATGGGAAAATTAGGTATGGCCGCACACACACCTGGAACCCAATGCTGGGGTTAGTGCTAGCTAGTTCACCCAAATAGGTGAAGTTTGTGTTCAGTGAGAGACCCTGCCTCAAAAATAAAGTGGAGGAAATTGCAAAATATACCCAATGTTTACCTCTGGCCTCCACACACACTATGCACATGTGTGCATGTGTGTGTTGTGTGTATCATACATACATGCCAGGATCTTTTGCTGCTGCAAATGAATGCCTGTCCAGTTTTACATGAGTTGCTGGGGAATTGAACCCAGGCTGATAAGCTTTGCAAGCAAAGCCTTTAACAAACAAGCCATCTTCCCAGCCCTTGTTTATTTTTCTTTTCTTTTAAAAAAAAATATTAGGAGAGAGAAAGGAAAAAGAGAATGGGCACACCAGGGCCGCTAGCCAAACAATAGATGCTAGATGCTTTCGCCACCTCATGCATCTGGCTTTACATGGGTACTGAGGAATTGAAACCCAGTCCTTAGGCATTGCAGACAAGTGCCTAAACCACTGAGCAATCTCTCCAGCCCTTATTTTTCTTTTTTATTTTTCAAGGTAGGATCTTGCTCTAGCTCAGGCTGACCTGGAATTTACTATGTATGTAGTCTCATACTGGCCTAGAACTCAACAATCCTCCTACTTCTGCCTCGTGCACCATCCTGCCCGACTTTCTTTTTCTTCTTTGCTGACTGCGTGTATGCATGTTTATGAGTGTGAGTACAGGCAACACGTGTGCCATGACACTCACGTAGAGGTTAGTCCTTGCCTTCTGCTTTGTTGAGGCTAGGTATCTCATTGTTCATCTCTGTACTCACCAGCTAGCTGGCCCACAAGCTTCCAAGGGATCCTCTAACTCTGCCTCCCTTCTTGCTGTAGCCTGGGGTTACAGATGCTCATGTTACAGTGTCCAGCTTTACATGAGTTTGGAGGATCTGAACTCATGTATTCACACTTACATAGGAAGCTCTTTATCCACAAAGGCATATCCCAAGCCCAGTTTTTGTGAGGTGGGGTCTCATTCTAGTCCAGGCTAGCCTGGAAGTAACTTACTACTTTATAGTCCAGGCTGGCCTCAAATTTGTGGCAATCCATGCCTTCAGCTTCTAGAGTGCTAAGATTATAGGGATGAGCTATCCCTCGGCTGTTTCTTTCTTGTGAGTGTGTGTAGGAGTAGAATAGTTTATGTGTAACTTTTTGAGGAGCTGCCAGTAGCTTTCCAAAGTTGCTCTCTATATCTTTGCCAATATTTGTTAGACTAAATTCCTTGTTAGGTACATGATTTGCAGATATTTCTTCCCATTTTCTTAGTGTTGACGCTTTTTAGCAAATTCTAAAACCAAACAACAACAAAAAACCAAATCTATGTTCCATTTTATTAAGTTTTACAAAACTTTTTTTCTGTTTATTGTTTTTCGAGGTAAGGTCTCACCCTAGCCCAGTCTGACCTGGAATTTACTCTGTAGTTCCAGGCTGGGCTTAAACTCACAGAACTCCTCCTGTCTCTGCCTCATAAATGCTAGGATTAAAGGCATATGCCACCATGCCTGGCTTTTTATTTTTTATTTTTTTTAAGGCAGGGTCTTACTCCAGCCCAGGCTGACCTGGAACTCACTCTAGCTCAGGCTGGCTTCAAATTCTTGGGGATCCTCCTATCTCAGGCTTCTGAGTGCTGGGATTAAAAGCATTTACCACCATACCACCATGCTCAGCACAAAATTATTACATATTTTATTTTTTCTTGATGACATTAAAAGGCCTGTGTATTATATGTATGTATTATATAATTTATGTACACCTTACGTAGAAGGTACTTACATATGGTGTTAGAATTTTATAATATTCTGTTCTTTGTTAAATAATTTAGAGTTATGGCCAATGGTGTCATAAACAAGTTTAGCAAGTTAAATATTATACACTATTCCTAAACTTTACATATCTTTCAATATAAAATTCTATAATTGCTTGTTTTCTCTTTTAAAAATGTTGTCAAAGCCAAAGGTGTGATGGCTTACACTGTAATTCCAGAATTTAGGAGGTAGAGGTAGGAGAATTGCTGTAAATTTAGGGTCAATCTGGGCTACAGGGTGAGTCACAGGTTAGCCTGGGCTAGAGAGACCGAAACATTGAATCCAAAAAAAAAAAAAAAAAAAAAAAAAGCTGCTGTGGTGGTGCACACCTTTAGTTTTGCACTTGGAAAGCAGAGGTAGGAGGATTGGAGGATCATTGCAGAGAGTTTGAGGCCACCCTGAGGCTATAAAGTGAATTCCAGGTCAGTCTGGCAGCCTGGGCTAAAGTGAGGGGGGGGATATTTTTTAAAATGTCAGCTGACTATGGTGGTGCATGCCTTTCTTTCCCTGCACTGGGGGTTCATGGGGGTGGTGTAGGGGTAAAGAGGTAGGAGGATCACTGTGAGTTCAAGGCCAGCCTGAGATAACAGAGTGAGTTCCAGGTCAGCCAGGGCTAGAGTGAGACCCTACCTCAAAAAAGCCAATAATAATAATAAATTAATACTTAGAAGGTTGTTAGGCAGGAGAGTTAGGAGTCCAACCTGGGCTACATGGGGAGTTTGGAGTCAGACTAGTACATACAGTGAGATGCTATCTACGGACAAAACAAAAAAACACAATCAAAAGTTGTGTCATAATGAGGCTGGAGAGATGGCTCAGCGGTTAAGGCACTTGCCTCCAGTGCCTAAGGCCCCCGGTTCATTTCCCCAGTACTCACATAAGCCAGACCCACAAGGTGATGGTCCTGGTGTGCTCGCTCTCTCTCTCTCTCTCTCTCTCTCTCTCTCTCTCTCTCTGCTTAATAAAGAAAAAATGAATAAAAGATACATTTATAAAATTTTTATTTATTTGCAAATATGTGCAGGGTGAGGGGTGCCTGGGTCTCTTGCAGCTGCAAATGAACCCCAGACACATGTGCTTATTTTTAAGAAATTTATTTATTTGAGGGATGGGCAGAATATGGGTGCCCTGGGGTCTCCTGCTATTGGAAACAAACTCCAAATGCATATGCCACTTTGTGCTTCTGGTTTTTACATGGGCACTGGGAATTGAACCCAGGATAGTAGACTTTGCCCTGCATATACTTTCCATCAGTGGTTAATCCTGCTGAATTCCATACCTCACGGAGGACATTTTAATCCTTTTGTGTTTTTAGTTTCTTTTTCTTTTTTTAAACATATTTATTTATTTATGAGGGTGGGAAAAGGGGGAGTAAGTGAGTATGGGCATGCCAGGGCCTCCTGCTACTGCAGCTGAATTCCAGATGCATATACCACTCTATGCATCTGGCTTTACATGGGTACTGGGAAATTGAACCTGGACAACAGGCTTTGCAAACAAGCATCTTTAACTGCTGAGCAATCTCTCCAGCCAGTGTTTTTATTTTCAGTGGGTATTCAAAGAATATATGGGATAAATAGAATGAGCTTTAATTGACTTTTGAGAAGAGTATATATTATTTCTGTAGGAATTTAGTCAAACTACACAAATTAAGCTGTGTGTGCATGCATATGAGAGGGATGGGGAGGGAGAGAGACTGAGAGTCAGTCTTTCTCATGTGTGCTTGGCCACTTTGGAAATATGTCATGAATATCAAGGCCATTTTGTGTCTGGAAGTTTGCATTGTAATCAATCTTACAATCTTTCTGCAACCTCTTCCACAATAGACCCTGAGCCTTGGGAAGTGTGATAGAGAGGTCCTGGTGCTGAACACTCCACTGTCATTTCTTCTCAGCACTGTGGTGTCTTTCGTGTTATTCCAGTGGTTACCACCATCTGAAAAAGAGAAGCTTCTCTAGACAAGAGTGAGAGTAGCATTATTATATGGGCATGCTCATTTTTAAAAAGTGCTTATATTGGTGGGCATAATATATGTATTTAGCTAGACATTAGCAGGCATTATTCCCCTCCCCTAGGGCTAATGACCTCTCCCGGATACTTTTTTTTTTTTTTGTCTTTTGAGGTAGGCTCTTGTTCTAGCCCAGGCTGACCTGGAATTCACTATGTACTCTCAGGGTGACCTCGAACTCACAGCGATCCCCTCCTACCTCTGCCTCTTAAGTGCTGGGATTAAAGGTGCGTATCACCACGCCTGGTCTAGGGTGCATCCCCCTGGGCTCTAAGGGTTTGTTCAAATGTAGTGGTCATTGCCATGAGTATTGAATTCCTGACCATGTGTTGGTTAAGGACCATCCCTGCTTTCTGGGTGCCAGCACATGGGAAGGCAAAGGCTTTCTGCAGCGTCCTTCTGAAAGACACCTCCCCCAGGAATTCTCCAGTTGCAGCACACTTTAAATCGATGCCATTTGTATCATCACTAAACCATTCTCCTCCCTCTCCACTCCTACCACCTTCTTTCAAACAGGCTACAGCTTTTAGTATGCAAAAGGATAGCCATTGTGGGGGTTAAGGAGTCTGGAGTTTCTTTCCATTTTCTACCAGATATGGACTTGAGCTCATGAGCCTTGGTGATCCATATCGTGTAGATCACAGCAAGCATGCTGTTAGTATGTATATGCAGAGTCTGTGGCCTGTGTGCTGGAGTGAGGGGGAGCACCCCAATGTGGTTCTGCTCCTGCCCTGTCTCTCTTCTAGCACTATCTCTGAGCCTAGCACTCCCCCATCTCTGTTTCCAGGTGTATCCACTGTGGTGTCGTCCACCTGACCTTGGCCTTGCTGAAAAGCCACATCCAGGAAAGACACTGCCAGATTTTTCACAAATGTGCATTCTGCCCCATGGCCTTCAAGACCGCCAGCAGCACCATCGACCACAGTACCACACAACACCCTAACCAGCCCCACAAACCCTCGCAGTGAGTGCACTTACAGGCCAGCAGGCCCTGGGGGCAGAGAGGGTGGCATGGATGCTATAGAGGTGGCGTGAACTTGGGTAAGAGCAGAGGCCATGGCAGATATGTGTGGAATCTCCTGAAGATATCCCAAGGCAGGGAAGGATCTATGCTGCTCGAGGTAGTGCTTTTCCACTGGTTCAGGAAGAGTAGAGACAGGGTGGAAGGGCTGTGTCATTCTGCCAGCAGAGCCCTGGGCACCTTACACCCCTGGGGCTTGTCTCGACAGGCTCATTTATAAGTGCTCCTGTGAAATGGTCTTCAACAAGAAGAGGCACATTCAACAGCATTTTTACCAGAATGTCAGCAAGACACAGGCAGGGGTCTTCAAGTGCCCTGAGTGCCCACTCTTGTTCCTGCAGAAACCGGAGTTGATGCAGCATGTCAAGGTGGGGTGATTTGGTGGAGGAGGCTGGGGAGAAGGGAACATGCTTCAAGCTGGGGGTCTGACTCTGTGCATCTTTCCCCTTGCCCAATCAGTAATCGCTCTCCCCATCCCCAGAGCACCCACGGTGTTCCCCGGAACGTGGATGAGCTGTCAAGCCTTCAGTCTTCAACAGACACATCCTCTAGTCGCCCTGGCTCTAGAGCTCCTACTGAGCCCCCAGCCACTAGTGTGGCTGCTCGAGGTAGTTCCCTGCCTGCTGGTCGTTGGGGCCGGACAGAAGCCCATCGCAGGGCTGAAGCCAGACCCCGAATGAGGACTACCGGTTGGACCTGCCAGGAGTGCCAGGAGTGGGTTCCTGATCGAGAGAGTTATGTGTCTCACATGAAAAAGAGCCATGGTCGAGTAAGTGCAGCTGCATGTGTGGTACAGCTCTGGATGTAGTTCCTGGGCTGCTGTTCTGTGAGGTTAGGGCCCTCTCGTGTCGCTAATTCCTTCAGGTCCCTGATGCTTTAGGCAGGGTGGGAACTACAGACCTAGGAGTATGTCTTCCTTTCTGCCCATATCCTCTAAGGAGAAAGATGTTCCCAGAACTATCTTAGGGTTCTGATGCTTAGGGACCTGTTTCCTTTCCCTTCCAGATTCTGAAGCGGTACCCATGTCGGCAGTGTGAACAATCCTTCCACACCCCTAACAGCCTGCGCAAACATATCCGCAACAACCATGACACAGTGAAGAAGGTCTACACTTGTGGGTGAGTCTGGACATGCAAACGAGGAGGCCTTCTAAAGTTCAAAAGGCCATGTTTGTGGCCCTACTGGAGCTTTTCTCTGCTGTGAAATTAAGGGCCTCGGGCAAGTTTCTAAGTCAAAAACCAGCATCCTGAACCATCCCCATCTCACTCTCCAGCTTTAGACTTGCTCAGTGGTGAGGGGTCTGACATTTGAACATAGAGGTGGTCATGTGACCACATTCCTCTTTGCTAACCTGCCTGAGTTCTAGGACATGCCCAGGCCCTTGCATACGGACCACTGGCTGCTGTCTACCCTGTAGCTGTCTTGTTAGCTGGACCTGCACCAACACCAGATAGTCAAGAATATGGCAGTCTGCCTGCTTCCTCGGCTCTTGATATTTGTGAAAGATACTTGGGGAACATGAGGTCTTACCTCTCTGATCGTATTCTTGTAGGTACTGTACCGAGGACAGCCCCAGTTTTCCTCGGCCCTCCCTCCTGGAGAGCCACATCAGCCTTATGCATGGTATCAGAAACCCTGATTTGAGCCAAACGTCCAAAGTCAGACCTCCAGGCAGACATTCCTCTCAGGTGAGTGTGGACTGGCTGTCTTCTAGAGCTGCCTATTCAGTGAGGCCTGGGGCTGGAAAGGCATTAAGAGTGCTGTTGGGGCCCATTAGTAGTTAAAGCCATGAGGCAAGTGGAGTGATACATATAGAGGACAGGACAAAAATCCACAGGGCAGTGGAAGAGCTGTTTTGTTGCTGTTGTTTTCCTGTCATGATCTGCTTCTGCTTCTAGCAGTCCTAGGAAACAGAGGCAGGCAGGACTATCTCATCAGGGAAGGATCCTCACTTCCCTGCTTTACTAGTTGTAGGAAGCAAAGAACCTGCTATGCTGGCCCCGTTTCCTGTGTCCTTATCCCTGTCACATGACTGTTTCCTATCTTTGGTGAGCTGGAGCAGCCTGATTGTACTCTGCAGAGGGCTCAGGCAGGTCTAAGAGCTGCCTGGAGGTCAAGAGCATTCTTGAAACTTTCTTGGCTATTCAGAGAGTAATGCTGGCTGGCAGAACTCTTTTTTAAAATCACTTTGTGCATCTGGCTTTATGTGGGTACTGGGGAATTGAACCGGCTCATTGGGCTTTTTTTGCAGGCAAGCACCTTAACTGCTAAGCTATCTCTCCAGCCCTATCATTGCTAATTTTTTTTTTTGCAACATCTATATATGACAAAATGCACAGCTTCTCTCCCCCCCCCCCAATGCACATACCTACAGTTCTGCTTCTAGGATTTACCTGTTAGAGAGCTTTGGCTTTGGGCATAAAGAAGTGTGTTTAAAGATGTAAGCTGCAGTGTTGTATGTAGTGACAAAAATAGAACTCAGATGTCTGCTGGAGGACACTGTCATCCCACAATGGACTAGTGTGCTGCTGCTAGAATGAAGCTTCTGTATTTGACCTCAGGAAAACAAGCTCTAGTAGATGTTGTTTTTCGAGGTAGGGTCTCATTCTAACTCAGGCAGACCTGGAATTCACTATGTAGTCTCAGGCTGGCCTTGAACTCACGGCCATCCTATCTTTGCCTCCCAAGTGCTAGGACTAAAGGCTTGCACCACCACACTCAGCAATAATAGTTTTTGTTTTGTTTTAAAAAATATTTTTTCCAGACATGGTAGCGCATGCCTCTAATTCTAGCACTCCGGAGGCAGAGTTTGAGACCACCCTGGAGACTACATAGTGAATTCCAGGTCAGCCTGGGCTAGAGCGAGACCCTACCATGAAAAACAAAAACCAAAAATATCAAAAATTATTTTTATTTATTTGTGAGCTGAGAGAAAGAGGCAGAGTGACAGAGACAAGAAAAGAATGGATGCACCATGGCCATTGCACACTAACCATAGGCACATGCACCACTTTGTGGTTTGTGCTTTGTGAGTACTGGGAAAATCAAACCAGGCTGGCTTTAACCACGAGCCATCCTCTCTCCAGCCCTGTTTTTTTTTTTTTTTTTTTTTTCTTTCTCTTTTTGTTTGTTTGTTTCAAGGTAGGGTCTCAGTCTAACCCAGGCTGACCTGTAATTTACTCTGTAGTCCCAGTTTAGCCACAAACTCACAAGAATCCTACCTCTGCCTCCCGAGTGCTGGGATTATAGACATGAGTTACCACACCCAGCTAATTGATTTGTTTTTGTACATGCATGAGTTTTTTTTGGAAGAGCCATAACCCATGTGTCAAAAAATACAAGAATAGGGACTGGGGAGATGGCTCAATGGTTAAAAGCACTTGTCTGCAAAGCCTGCCAGTCTAGGTTCAATTCCCTAGCACCCACATAAAGCCATTCATGTGTTTACAGCAGCAACAAGAAACCTGGGCACATTAGGCAGGTGTTGTGGTTCACTGGGATAGGAGGATCACGGAGAGTTGGAGGCCAGCCATTACATAGTAAGTTCCAGGTCAGCCTTTGCTAGAGTGAGACCCTACTTCAAAAACCAAAAGAGGGCTGAAGAGATGGCTTAGCGGTTAAGGCATTTGTCTGCAATGCAGAAGGACCCAAGTTCGATTCCCCATATACAGCCAGATGCACAAGAGGGTGTATGTGTCTGGAGTCCGTTTGCACTGGATGGAGGCCTTGGCGTGCGCTCTCTCTCTCTCTCTCTCTCTCTCTCTCTCTCTCTCTCTCTCTCTCTCTCTCTCAAATAAAATATTAAAAAAAAAACAAAAGAGATGGGCTGGAGAGATGGCTCAGTAGTTAACGTGCTGGCCTGCAAAGCCTAAGAACCCAGGTTCATTTCCCCAGTACTCACATAAGCCAGACATACAAAGTGGCACATGCATCTGGAGTTTGTTTGCAATGGCAAGAGGCCCTGGTGTGCCCATTCTCAAATAAATTATTAAAAAAAAGTAGAAACCCTAGCATGCCTATACATACACAGAAAATACAAAAAAAATTTTAATTAAAAAAATACCAAAACCATCACCAGGCAAAGAAAGAATGAAGCCTTGGTTTGAGTGGGACTGTCTTGGAGGGAGTTAGCTTTATCAGTCCTGTCTGAGGCTCACATCTAGGCTCAGCCTGGTCTCTGCTCACATTGTCTTTCCTCTCAGGTAAACCATATGAAAAGACCAAGAAGTGGAGTAGAGGAGGACGTTCCAAGCACCAGTAATATTGCTCCCGTCTCTTCTACCAAAAGGCACAAGGCCCTTTTTCAGTGTGCAAAATGCAGCTTTGCTACAGACTCTGGGCTTGAGTTTCAGAGCCACATACCTCAGCACCAGGTGGACAGCTCCACAGCCCAGTGTCTTCTCTGTGGCTTGTGCTACACCTCTGCCAGTTCCCTCAGCCGCCATCTCTTCATTGTCCACAAAGTACGAGACCAGGAGGAGGAAGAGGAGGAGATTGTAGAGGTGAAGGTAGAGTCAGCAGATCCTGAGGAGTGTTCCGGGGAGGAGGTGGCCATGGAAATGAAAGAGAATGGATTGGAAGAATGTGCCAGTGAGCCTTTGGTGGCTGACCCAGAGGCAAGGAGATCACTATGCCTGGACCTGGAGGACGATGGTGCCCAAGACGTTCAGAATCAACCTCAGGCCTCTCAGGACCAGGACAGCCATGCACTGTCCCCTCCTCGGGTGTGACCAGAGGCTGTGCAGTGTGTGTTGTTGGAATGGCCATGGCGTCCTCCACTTGCCCTGCAGAGTATGGGAAATAAAAGGCTGAGCCCCAGGGGGTGTGTGGCCACTGTGATCTAGAGCAGTGTTTGCTCTGAGCTGTGGATTCTGGGTGTTCCCTAGCCCCAGGAAATGTAGGGTCACCTAGGACCCTCACAGCTCTGAAATTGTTTCTGTTATTTATGGCTTTGTGCTGCTTCTTGGTACCCCCACTCTCATCTGTGTCCTTCCAACTTCAGGCTAGTATGTAGTCCAACCCAGTGCTGTCGACTCAGTTTGAAATCCCTCAGTGATTGTGTTCTTCTTTGGGTCCCCCACTTGTTGCCGTCAGCAGGGGACTGGACTCCTCGGAGCTCTCTTTCCCTGCAGACACCAACTCTCCTTCCAGCCTTCCCAGCTGGAGAAGGAGGGGAATGAAGGGTGATCACACAGTCCCTCAGAGTTCTTCCCAGCCTGGCAAAGGCCCTTGGTCTCCATGCCTTTCCTTCCTGTCTTTGATTCTTTTCTTCAGAAGTAGTCCCGAGAGCTTAATTGTCACACTGGCTCATGTGTCTGTGGCTGAAAGAAACTTGAGCACACTTCTTTGTGTGAACTGGGAGCAGCAGGAGGTATGGTCAAAGCAGACAGGTGCTGAGAGCCAGCCCCTTCTCCGGCTCTTCCTCTGCTCTGCTGCTGTCCTGTATTCCCTGAAGTGGGGTTTGGGGCACCCAGACATTGGGTATTTGTATTCTTGCTCCTGTGCCATTAGAGAGGCTGCTGCTGCAGGCAGGCCAGCCCCTCCTCCTCTCTGCTGCACTCATGTTGCTCAGACGATATTTCAATAAAAAAATCTTCTTACCATGCAGGCAGGCTCCTGAATTCCTCCTAAGTGAGCTGGCCCCTTCCTTGCTCCATCTCGGGCTCTTCCCAGCCAGCCCTTGATTGTCCATCTCTGAAGAAAACAGTGCTTGATTCCATGGAGCTTGTTAGGAAACCAGGAGCCCCTACTTCTTGGTTCTCTAGGGCAGAGGGAGCATCTCATTACTGGTCACAAGCCTCTTCCCAGGCCTCCCCTGACTTACTGGCATTGTCTTTAAAGCCTATTGAAATTGTGGGTAACTCCTTTCCTACACAGGGATTTCAACCTAAAACACTCATAGTGAGTGGACGAAAAGGAGGAATTCTGTGGCTTTCTTACAGCATTCAGGGATAGAATTACCACTGTCACAGGAACAGATGTGACAGAGTTTGGATTAGATTTGGGAGGTGGGGCTGTCTTTTCACTCATGGTAGGGTTTAGCGCTTGCCCAAGCACCAGGGATAGTCTGTAGAGGTAAACTCTATCTTCTGACCAACTGGCCTGGGGCTGGGCCCAGCAGGATCTGGTGCAACACAGGCAAGGGAGTGCTGATTGGGTTCTTAGAGGTCATCCTTCAAGGGAGGCATGAATATCAATTATGAATTAAGTTGGGTAAATATGCCTGACCTTTCACAACTGAAAAGAAATGCATTCACCCCTCTATCTAATGCCAAATTTTTAGTGAAAGGCTAATGGTGTTGAGAAAGGTTAGTGCTTGCCTCAGCTCCAGAGACTGCTCTCTGAACCATTTGAATGGCAAGGCTGCCACCTCCGTTTTCCCCCACTGGCAGTGACAGGAAGCCAGCCCTATTGTTGTCCCTTTCCTAGTTCCCATTGCAGGGAGCAAGGTCTGTCCCCTGGCTCCATTCGAAAGAACAGGTTCTTGAGGCTGCTAAAGGGCTAAACCAGGATGTCTAGAGCAGAGGTGGAGAAACCAAGGGCCTACCACTGTCCTGACACTAGACACATCTTCCTGGAGGGGAAGAATGCCAGACTGCTCACTAGGAAGTCGGCCAAGGCCTGGGTTCTACCTGCCTTTAACTCCTAACAAGCCACCTAACCTTACAGCCCCTACTCCCAAAACAGGGCTAGTCGTTCCCATCCAGATATGCCAGAGGCATTTGAGAGATCATGAGTGTAAGCACTTTCTAGGTTCTAGAGTACTGTGTATATGTGGGGATTTGCACTTCAGGGCTTCAGGTAGGGCATACTTCATCTGCCCACACTTGGATATCAGTGAAGAAGTGGCCTGGCACACCTACCCATGATTCAGTAATAATGATGACAATAGTATTTGAAGCCCTGCTTACGTTCCCAGCATTTTATGGGGACTCTCATTTAATCCTTACATGGATTTCAGTTATCCCCTATTTTAAAGAGAAGAAAACTTCCCAGGGAAGTTAAATGGCAGACATGTCGGGCCATCTGCAATGTTGGTGCTGAATCAAACTTGTCAACCACTGTTCTGCCTTAGTGACCAAGGCTGCTTCAGCTGCTGTCAACTTGTCAGTGTTATGCAGCCACCCAAAGCCCACTTTTCTACTTTCCAAACAGGTAGGGTGCCCTATAGTGTTAGGTCCTCCATAGTCTGTGCCTTGTCACCCCAAGGAGGGCCCTACCTACCCATGCACAGGCTGAGTCCTCTAACCACCCTTTCTCACTGTTGTTTGAAGACCATTTCTTTTTTTTTTTTAAAATATTCATTTTCAAGCAGAGAGAGGACACCAGGGCCACCACCTTGTGAGTCTGGCTTATGTGGGTACTGGGGAATTGAACCCCGGTACCTTAGGCACTGGAGGCAAATGCCTTAACACTGAGCCATCTCTCCAGCCCTGAAGACCATTTCTTGAGGACTGTTAGAAGAGGTTGCCTGGCCCTCCTCCCCAGGGACACATGAGTTCTTCAGAGCCTAGAATCTTCTGATCTCTTTCACCATGTGTTTTAATGGTCGTGCTATTATTTGTCATCATGAAAGAATACTTGCTGTAACAGGCACTTAACCTGCTGCAGTGAATCTCTACTGATCAAGTTAGACAAGATCCCTACCCTCTAGAAACTGCCATTGAGTACACTGAGGCTTGATAAATGACTAGTATTTATTCTCTAAATGCTTTATCTCTGTAAAATGATATGCGAATTGCTGTGAGCTAATTGTTGTAGAAAAAACTTACCCCTTATGTAAATGGCTGGGTTTTAAAAACTTACCAGTTGTGGCCCCAAAAATTCCATACTTAATCTTCTCCAAACTGAGGGACCTCTGTCTTTTTCACCACTGTACATTCAATACCAGATAGTTTTTTTTTTTTTGTTTTGAAGAAATGATACATATACATGGGAAAACATTCAACAATATGAAGTGAAAAGTAAACTTCCTGATGGAGGTCTGTCTCCAGTCCCCTCGCCAGAGTTAATCACTGTTATCTATATCTGTGTATCCCCTCTGAGCAATTCTATGCATTTGCAAGTTTATAAATATGTATATTTATATATCTATTTTTAATACAAACAGTAGCATTCTATACTCAATGTTCTGAAGCTTGCTTTTTTCACTAATGTATTTTGGAGATTGTCCCAAATTCATACGAACTCATACACTTGATCAATGTTAATAAGTTTCTAGTACAATTTTTTTTCTTGCATACAATAGTGGTTCAAAAAATGTATGAATAGTCTGTGTGCTGGCACACGCCTTTGATCTCCCAGCACTTGGGAGGAAGAGGTAGGAGGATCACTGTGAGTTCAAGGCCAGCCTGGGACTGCAGAGTTAATGCCAGGTCAGCCTGGGCTAGAGAGAGACCCTATCTTGAACAAAACAAAGTATGGGTGAATGAATGAATGCATGTGTGAATGAATAAATCTGATTCAACTAACAACTACGAAGTTCTCTCAGGATTCAAGCGTGTCCTCTTGTCTTCTCCAAGGGTTCAGGCTGCCATTCACCTTGTCCAGCCTTAGGAAGTGAGTACAGGATGCCTTGGGCCATAGAAGGAAAGAGCAGAGCCTCGAAACTGCGTGAGTGTGAAAGTCAGAGGTTGATCTTGGGTGTCTCCCTCAATCTTGTTCCATTTATCCATCTTTTTCCTGTTTCTGGGATTCTGAGCTCGGGTCCTCATGCTTGTGAGGCAAGCCCTTTACCCACTGAATCATCTCCCGGCACCTGATAGTGCTTGAAGGTGATTGAAGAATAGTAGACAGCTCTTCAGTTTGCCAGGAAGGAAACTAGGAAGCCCCATGGTCTGCACACTATACATTCACTTTCCTCTGGGATTTTTTTGATCTATAAGCAAATTAGCTTGGGATTGTCCCCTAAATCCATTGTTGCAGGACGGGTGTTTTGTTTGCTTGCTTTTTTCCAGGCTGACTTGGAATTCATTATGTAGTGTCAAGGTGATCCTCCTACCTCTGCAGGACTGAGTATTTTTGGTATCTTAAAAGGAAGAGCTTCTAAGAAGCTCTTTGCCTATGGAGGTGTTTTCACATTTCTAGGCTACTTCTGAAGAGTTTTTGGATAAGATTTAATAAATGAAATCAGCTGGGCATGGTGGCATGTGTAACCCCAGCACCAGTGAAGTAGAGACAGGAGGATCGGCAGTTCAAAGTTATTCTTGTATACATAGTGCAAGGCCAGCCTGGGCTACAGGAAACTTTGTCTTAAAAATTAAAGTAAGTAGGGCTAGAGAGGTAGTTTGGTGGTTAAGGTGCTTGCCTACAAAAACCTAAGGATGGGAGTTTGATTCCCAGTGTGCATGTATCTGGAGTTCGTTTGCAGTGGCCAAGGGGCCCTGGTACACCCATTCTCTCTCTGACTCTCATCTCTGTGCTTGCAGATAAAATTTAAAAAAAATTTTAGCCGGGCGTGGTGGCGCACGCCTTTAATCCCAGCACTCCGGAGGCAGAGGTAGGAGGATTGCAGTGAGTTTAAGGCCACCCTGAGACTACAGAGTGAATTCCAGGTCAGCCTGGACTAGAGCGAGACCCTACCTCGAAACCCCCCCCAAAAATAAATAAATAAATAAAATTTAAGTAAAAGAGGCTGGGTGTGGTGGCTCACTTTTAACCCCATCACTTGGGAGGTTGAGGTAGGAGGATTACCATTAGTTCAAGGACAGCCAGGACTACAGAGTGAGTTCCAGATCAGCCCTGCTGAGAATAAATAATAAATAAATAAATGAAAAGAAAGCTGGGTGTGGTGGCAGTTGGGAGGCAGAGGCAGGAGGATCATTTGCTTGCAAAGCCTACTGGCCTGGGGTTCGATTCCCTAGCACCTGATGCAAAATGTGACACAAGTGTTTACCATGTAGTTGCAATGGCAAGAGCCCTTAGGAAACCATACACACATACACACACAAAAAAAAATTTTTAAATAAGGGCAGGAGATATGGCTTAGCAGTTAAAACACTTGCCTGCAAAGCCTAACAACTTAGGTTCAATTCCCCAGGACCCACATAAAGCCAGACGCACAAAGCAGCGCATGTGTCTGGAGTTCATTTGCAATGGCTAGAGGCCCTGGTACACCCATTCCCCTCCATCTTCTCTCTGTTTCTTCTTGCAAATCAAAATGTTTAAAAAAAAATAGGGCTGGGGAGGTGGCTCAGCAGTTAAGGGCACTTGTTTGCAAAGCCTGCTGGCCCGAGTTTGATTCCTTAGCACCCTCATAAAAGCCAGTCAAAAACTGGCCCATATATCTAGTATTGTTTTGCAGCAGCAAGAAGCCCTAGTAAACCCATACATACATACACATACATGTGCAATAAAAATAAATAGGGTCTGGGGAGATGCCTCAGTGGTTAAAAGTGCTTGCTTGCAAAGCCTGAATGCCCAGGTTTGATTTCCCAGTTCCCACACGAAGCCAGGTGCACAAAGTAGTGCATGTATCTGGAGTTCATTTTTTTTCTCTCTGCTTGCAAATAAAATATTTTTAAAAATAAGAAAGAAGAAGCCTCAGAAGCACAGGCCTGTAGTCCCAGTTTCTTGGGAGGCAGAAGCAGGCAGATCTCCAAGTTCACGGCTAGCTTGGGCAATTTAGTGAAAAAAATTGAAAAATAAATAAATAAAGGGCTAGGAATAGAACTTAGTGGTGGAGCACTTGCCTAGCATGTTCAAGGCCCCTAGGTTCAATTCCTAGTAGAGGTTGACGGAAGGAAAGAAGGAAGGAAGGGGAGGGAAGGAAGGAAAAGGAAGAATCGTTGAGGCTGGTTTGCTCTGCCAAGAGTGGCCTAGACAGAAGGGTTTTCCTAGGCCCAGTAGGTTAGTTTTCTGGGCTCTGCTAACTAATCACTGCCCCCTGACCAGAGTGACCCTCTCTTCTGGGACGAACCTGGATTTGTGGCAGTCTGGCATGGAATTGGAGCAGGTAGTCCAGGGAGGATATATATAGTTGGTTGTGCAGTGCTACTGTTGGGTCTCAAATTCCCCTTCCAATCAAACTAGATAAAATCAGGAGTGGCTTCTCATTGCCAGTAATCCTTTAATTGGCATCCACTTACCAAAACACAGCTGTGGCTACAACTCAGTCCCTGGATAGGAGGGTGGAAGGACTCGAGGCTGAGCTGCTTGAGCTGGGGTCTGCAGCAAGTCTAGGAGGGAGGTCAGACAAACCAAAGAACTCATGTTGTAATCTACCATTTAGAGGCTGAGACCGAAGGATGGAAAGTGTAAAACCTGCCTGGGCTACGTGCAAGGCCTGCCTGTTTCAAAATAAAAAGTTAAGGAGCTAGTGAGATAGCTCCGTGGTTAAAGGGGCTTGCTTGCAAAGTCTACCAGCCTGAGTTCAATTCCCCAGCACCCCCTAAAGCTGGATTCAAAGTGATGCATGCGTCTGTGATCCCAGTGCAACACACCCATCCAACCATCCCCAGAGCACATGGGCACATGCGTGTGTGAGCATGTGCACGCGCGCGCGCGCGCGCGCGCGCGCACACACACAAAGTTTAAAGACTGTTTGAAAAATGGCTAGGAATATAGTTCAGTGGTGGGGTGTTTGCATGGATTTTTTTGTTTGTTTTTGTTTTGTGGAGGTAGGGTTTCGCTCTAGCCCAGGCTGACCTGGAATTCACTATGTAGTCTCAGGCTTGCCTTGAACTCATGCCAATCCTCCTACCTCTGCCTCCCAAGTGCTGGGATTAAAGGTGTGTGCCATTATATATTTAAAATATTTTATTATTTATTTATTTATTTGAGAGTGAGAATGGGCACATTATTTATTTGAGAGAGAGCCCAGCCTCCAGCCACTGCAGATGAACTCCATACACATGCACCACCTTGTGCATCTGGCTTTACGTGGGTTCTGGGGAATCAAACTCAGGTCCTTCTGCTTTGCAGGCCAACACCTTAACCATTGAGCCATTTCTCCAGCCCTGCATTGCATTTATGTGGTGATCCGAGGTTCAACCTCCAGCACCACAGAACCAGCAGGAGCAACAACAACATACATAGTCCCACTACAGATGGGCTTACAGTAAAGGCTGCCTCCAGTGAGGCAGTATGTTCTCATGGGCAGTAGGGCCATCAGAGCTGGGACCTTGCTTTAGTAAAATAAAGAGAAGGAATGGTAAGAGGAAACTGAAGCAGTGCATAGGTATTTGACTAAGTTGTCCTGCTAATAATATGGCTCCTTCTCAGATGGGTCAGGACTGGAGTTGAAGCTACTGATGCTGCATGAGAAGACCCTCACTGACCTGTGACCCTAGTCCTTTGCCACAGCTCGAGGAAAGGCCACCTCAGCATGAATCCACATGGATTCCAAAAGAGCTAAATAAGATCTAGAAAGTCAAAGGCCAGAGGGAAATTAATGATATTTGTGGCACTTTGTTCTTAGAAGCTGCATGTGGGGCTGAGATGGCTCAGCAGTTGCAAGGCTTGCCTGCAAAGCCTAATGACCCAGGTTCAATTCCCCAGTACCCATGTAAAGCCATATGCACAAGGAGCGGCTACTGGCCCTGGCATGCCTTTTCTCTCTCTCTCTCTCTCTCTCTCTCTGTTTCTCTCTGCTTGCAAAAGAAAATAAAAAGTTCACATGTGAAGTGCGGCCATTCATGGCATAGTAGCTTGAAACGAACTTTTAAAATGAACAGAGCTGGGCATGGTGGTGGACACGCCTTTAGTCCCAGCACTCAGGAGGCAGAGGTAGGAGGATCACCATGAGCTCAAGGCCACCCTGAGACTACATAGTGAATTCCAGGTCAGCCTGGGCTAGAGCGAGACCCTACCTCGAAAAACCAAAAATAAATAAATAAAATGAATCAGTCCAGAGGAAGATACTGACATGCGACTCTATGACATGAGTACCATTTTGTGCAAGAAGCTGTTAAGAACACCTGAAGTTTTATCAAGAAAAGAGGTATAACAGGACATACTGGTGCCACCTTTAATCCCAGCACTCAGGATGCTGAGGTACGGAGATTGCCATGAGTTCAAGGCCGACCTGAGCTACAGAGTGAGTTCCAGGTGAACCTGGGCTAGACTGAAACCCTGCTTTAAAAAAAAAGAGAGAAAGAGGGAGAGAGATTTTGGGGCTGCAAAGATGGTTCAACGGTTAAAGGTGCTTATTTGCAGAGCCTGTGGCACAGGTTTAATTCCCAAGCTATCCTTGTAAGCCAGAAAAAAAAAAAAGGTGTGTCTAGTGTTTGTTTATTTGCAATGGCAACACGCTCTGGTGTGCCTGGGAGCCTGCATGTGTGCAGACACACACTCAAATAAATACAAAATTACAAAGCAAAAAGAAAAGTGATATTTTATGGTCAGTGTTTCCACACCACTGCAAGGCTGTTATACCACAAAGGAGCTAGGCCTCTGTGGCTTCCGAATGGAGTTTAGCTTGGAAATATAGACAAATCTACTTGAAAATGAAGTGGGTTACCTACAGAAGGAGCGTATTTCATTTCCTAGTGCTATCCACGCACCTGGCTGTGGCAGGGTGAGGATGGAGTTGGAGGGGTGTTTGATAATGACAACCCCCCTTCCTACCAACCCTCATTAATCCCTACCCTGTCTGTTCCCTTAGCACCTCATGTTCCCCTCACTTCCCCCACCCCAGGTCCTTCAGGAGCTCATGTTATTCCTCAGGCACTGGTGTGTGTCTGGCCATTCTTGTTGCACATGCCTGATCTGACCTGATTGATCTCTAGCCTTGGGATTGCTTCTGCCTTGTTCAGGAGGCCAATGTCTGCATTTTACAACCCTTATCACTGCTTGATAAGGACGCTGGGCCCCGTGAGCTCTTCTGCAAGCTTGGTAGACAAAGGCCCAGTAGCTATCTCAGGGAAAAGCAAACATGTGATAATCTTCATAGGCGATGGAGAGGGAGGCCAGGCAGAGGAGGACAGAAAGCAATTAGAGCAAACTGCTGAGAAGCTCAGAAGCTTGGGAGCCTTGAACACGAACAACACGTTTTGGAGCAGAGGTTGCTGTGACACAGACAATAAAGCTAGCCGTCTCCTTCAGAGTGGACACGCTTGCCCAATAGTTTCACTTTTTCCTTGTGGGTTTTGTTTGTTTTGTTTTCTGAGATAGGGCCTCATATGTAACTATGTGCCCACACTGGCCTCCAACTTACAGAGTTCCTTCTACCTAGTCTCCCAAGGGCACAAGACACCATGCCCAGATTCTTGGGTTTGAAGAAACAGTTGATCATTGGAAATGAAGGTGAAGGGGAAGCTGGAATGTTTATTTATTTTTACTAAAAGTTTATTGCAATGTACAAGGGGCTCTAAGATACCACTTCATTCTAGTTATAGGTGGCAAAAGATGCTAAGAGGGGAAATCCAGATGTTTAAGTAGGAATGGAATCAGGTAGTTTATTTATTTATATATTTAGAGAGAATGGGCATGCCAGGGCCTCTAGCCACTGCAAACAAACTCCAGACACATGAGCCACCTTGTGCATTGGGCTTTACTGGGGAATCAAACTCAGGTCCTTAGGCTTTATAGGCAAGCACCTTAACTGCTGAGCCATCGCATCTCTCCAGCCCAACAGTTTACTTTTGGAAAGATTTATTTATTTTATTTTGAGGCAGTTCTCACTTTAGCCCAGGCTGAGCTGGGACTCACTCTGTAGCCAAGGATGAACCACTATGACTTTGAGGGCAGCATGGGCTACAGAGTGAATTCCAGGTCAGCCTGGGCTAGGGTAAAACCCTATCTCAAGACAAACAAAGAAAAATCAAGGGGCAAGTACGATGACATCCCTGAGGTGCAGTTTCCGCTGATTGTACTTTGTGTCCCTGTGGATCCAAAGCTGGAGTGGGGTGGAGGAGAGAAGCCAGGCAGGGATGAGACGCCTTTAATCCCAGCACTGGGTAGGCAGAGGTAGGAGGATTGCCATGAGTTCAAGGCCACCCTGAGACTACACAGTGAATTCCAGGTCAGCCTGGGCTAGAGTGAGACCCTACTTCGAAAAATCAAAAAAGAAAAAGAAAAAAAAAAAAAAGCAGAGACTAGGAGCAGGGGGTTTGGAACTGTCCCAAAGACAAGTGCAGGCGTGGCAGGTAGAGGATGATAACAGGCTGGCATTTTAGAACTGGAGGAATTCCTAGCGGCAAAGTTTGAGTGGCAGGCATTTGATTGGGTTGTTAGAGGGAAAGGAGGGTGAAGGTCTTTGAGAGGACAAGGTCAATGGACCTGCTGACAGGGTTAGTCTGAGTCATCAGAGAAGCTAGGAGGATGTCTGAACTAGAGAATGCTGCATAACCACACTCAGTGAGATAACCTTTTTTGGGGGGTGGGAATGGAAATAGTGTTCCATATAGCCCAGGTTGGCTTTGAACTATGTAGCCAAGAATTACCTTGAAGTTCTGATTCTCCTGCCTCTACTTCCCGAATGCTGAAATTGCAGGTTTTATGGTTGGAGATCAAGCACTGTACCAACGAGCTACATCCTCAGCCCACTGGTCTTGGTTTTTAGTAAGTTCATGTAGGGGATGGGGAGGAATATGGAAGGGTGTGCTGACAGCTAATACATTTTGGACCAAGTATTAGGTAATACAGGTCATAGTTAATGCTTCAGAGGATTGTTCCCTTTGAACTTTGATAGTGTTGGAAGGAAGAGGAAATGATGATCCAAGTGAAAATATAAACCACATTCTAATTCAGCTGGATCTTGGTGAGAGGGACTGAGGTAGCTGGGTCAGAGAGTCCTGGGTGACTTTACTGTGCTCTCCTAGGGAGCTACTTGCTCCATTGACACTGAAGACATTAATAGTTGCATCCTGAATTGTATTAAGTGCTTGGTGGAGACAGAGATCCAGAGATCATAGGACCCTGTTCTCTAGCATGTATGCCTTAACTGGGGTAACACATGGGTGTTTACAAGATCCAAATAAATGAACCAAAATTTCACGTAGGTTTGTACTATTTGAAGGATGGATGGCACTATAGAAACTTCTAGAGAACTGAAGAGATTGTAGTATGTGCACTTCCAGAGACCTAAGAACACAGATGAATGGGGCATGTGATCAGAAGATGAACATGGGCTCATAGGAGAAAATGCTTTCATATGGGTCAGAACTCTTATAGTCCACCATCAGAAACCTAGTGTGAAGTAGCTTGAGGGAAGGAGAAACTTTATTTGAGAAAAGTTTGAACTGCCAATCTGCAGGAAGGCCAGGGACAAAGCAAGGCCTCAGGAACATCTTTAACAGGGAACCAGAAAGCTGTGACACACTTGCAGGCCTCGCCTCTGTTCCTCTCTGTCACCTTCCTTCTCCTCACCATACATTGGCCTCCTCCACAGAGCAGGAAATACAGCTTTGGAAAGCTCCAAACTCACCCCTCACAGCTTCCTGACGAGAGGGACAGGCTTGATTAAAGATGCTTCTGCATAAAAGGGTGTATGCATCTAGGGTGTGTTTGCAATGACAAGAGGCCCTAATGCACTCATACCTTTCCCTCTGTCTGTCTGTCTGTCTGTCTGTCTCTAATAAATAATTTTTTTTTAAAGAGTGACAGGCAGGCAGGGCATGTTGGCACATGCCTTTAATTCCAGCACTTGGGAGGCAGAGGTAGAAGGATTGCTGTGAGTTCGAGGCCACCCTGAGATTACATAGTGAATTCCAGATCAGCCTGGGCTAGAGTGAGACCCTACCTCCTGGGGAAAAAAAAAGGACAGGCTTTCTTTTCCAACTAAGAATGTTCTGGCGAGCTGGGCATGGTGGTACATACCTGTAATCCCAGCAGGTGGGAGACTGAGGTGAGTTTGAGGCCAGCCAAGGACTATAGTTTGAGATCCTGTCAAAATCTTTAACTGGCACAGCTTGTGGTCAGAAGATGAGATGCCACGAATAGGCTGGATTGAATCAGATGCCAGTGTGCAGAAGCCATATGTGAGATCATTGTAAGAACAAGATAGTTGGCACAGAGTTGGGGAAAGCCATCTCCCAAAAGAGCAAGTATGTGGGTGCAGCTGAAGAGCAGAGGGGCTGCACTCCATTAACCTCACTTTCTGGCAATTATAGCCATCCAGCTGCAGACACCTGCTGGAAGCACTCGGATGAGAAGGAACAGATAACTGGTGGCTGATCCCAACAGCAAGCACCAGGTTTAGGCAGTGTTTAGCACCTTTTACCTGGAAATCCTTGAATGATAGATTTTTCTAGTTATTAGGACTTGATCTATTATTGTCCCTCTTCTGACCCTAGGAAATGGAGTCTGAAGAAGTGGAGGAGGCTTGATTATTCCAGAAACATTTATTCACCCTCCCCCTGTAAATACATGCTAGATAGTGGAATAGAGGATACAAGATCATGTATCCTCTGGACCCAGATGGCAGGTGGGGGTGATTGTGGTTGTCTAAGTACTGGACCAACGACCTCCTGGCAGGTGGGGTGTGTGTGTGTGTGTGGAGGAAGGAGGCCTATTTCTGGAACTATCCTGAACTCCCAAGCCAATGTAGGGTTTCCCTTTTCTGGAGCCTCTTCGCAGACCCTGCTTCTGGAAGCTTCTCCGTGAAAACCTACAGAGAGCTGGAAAAGGGTGGCAGGACCCCGAGGGTCCTAGGAATCATGAAGGGGGGTACCTTCTGGGTTCTAGGTGAGGGACCCCAGCGCAGCTGCCAGACGCACGTGGTGGGCGGGCGAGGAGCTGGGGGGGGCGGAGAGGCAGGGCCGGCGGGGGAGGGACAGCAGCAGGTGACAGGCCGCCAGGGGCTATAAATAGGGGCGCGTTGGCACGGGCGGGAGGGAGGGAGCCGGGGCCGGGGCCGGGGCGGGCGCCATGGGGTCGCGGAGGCCTGCGAGTCGTGGCTGGGGCTTGGGAGGACGGTCGGGGACAGGGGGCGACGGCGAGGATGACGGGCCCGTGTGGACCCCGAGCCCGGCCAGCCGCAACTACCTGCTGAGCGTGCGCCCCGAGGCCAGGTGAGTGCGCCCGAGGGCCTGGGTGGGGGACCGCGCCCTCGACGCCCAAAGCCCCAGGCAATGGGAAGCAGGCTTGGGGTGATTTCTCTGGGGACTTATCTTCCTCACCCCATACAGACCAGCTAACTATCTGGACTGGATTCCACAGTCCAAGATAAGGAGCGCCAGGGCGGCTGGAATTCCTCTGGCTGCCAGGGAGGTGGAGGGTGGTGAGGACGGGGGACTGGGGGGGACAAAGTGGGTGGGAGACACTCCCCAGGAAAAAAATAAATAAACCTTGTAATAACTAAGGTTTCCCCTTGGGCCTAGGTAGGGATCTGTGTTGTGTCTGGGAACACGAAGGGGCGTGATGGGGTGCTGGGTGGCCCTATCTGGGAAGGAGTCAGTTCCTTGCTCAGTGTTCAAGAGCCTGGGGGGGAGGAGGACAGAGGAGTTAAAGAAGTGTCAAGGCCTGTTTCAGAAGTCAAGCTGCCCACAGACATAAGGGCGCACAGACAATAGATAAGCTTACGTACAGACCATCAAAGATGCAGACGTGTGCATTGCCATCTAGACAGACGTTTTCTGCCCCCTCTGGGCAGCTCAGCTTACCTCTACTCTTGAGGGACACGACTATGGACTATTGGGAGAGGTGTTGTTTTCTTAGCTCCAGAAGTTGGCTGCTTGGGTGTTATGGAGAAAACAGCTGCTCCTCTGAAGGGCTACCCACAGACCTGCCTTATCTGCTCACAAAAGAGCCCCTCGAAACAGGCATCAAGGACATTCAGGAAAAGTCCTGGGCACTTCCTTGTGGATTGGCCGAGTCCTATTGACCTTGGAGTTGGAAAAGTTCAAATGTAACCGGAACCTGTTTCTGCATAAAGCTTGTCAAATGGTGTCACATGTCTGGGGCAGGTCTAAGGACTGGTGTTGGTGACTGAGTCAGACTCAACAAAGCCCCTGGACTGCCAGGAAAAAAAATGTCCCCTTTTTAAGTACTGGTTCTGTGGAAACCTTGCAGTGCCATGTGGACATTTATTCTAGACCTTGGTGAGGCTGACTCCTTATGAGGGCCTCACATTTGTCTCACTTGTCACTGTGACTTGTCTGGCCTTTGTCAATAGTGGAACAAGGAAGAAAAAAAGAAGTAGGGTTCCTCTTGGAGACATAGCAATGGAGGAAGGGAAGGAAGGATGGCGAAATGGGGAAGGCACAGGGTCTGTAGGAACAAGGCTGGAAAACGGGCTTCAGGCTGCCTGGCTAAGCAGCTGTGGTAGACATTTTCATAGTGTGCCAGGCAGAGAGCTGGAGGTGGGAGAGACAAGTCTGGCTTGAGTCCTTGGACTTCAATGAGAACACTATTTAAAGGAGGCCCTTATTGTTTGGAAGCTGGGGACAGGAGCAGTAGGAGAGAGGGTTTTCTTAGTCTTGGGACTGCTTTGCCCCTGTAGTTTTTCACTTCCTGCCAGCTAGCCACAGACCCCCCACAGGCCCTGACAAGAAGAGCCAGATTTGCTTGGTCTCTGGAAGAACCTTTGGCCAAAACGGATTGTGAATGGGGCTGCATTGGCGAGTTGGGGTGGGGGTGGGGGGCAGTTCCTGCTTCTCTGACTTGTGTTGGAAGAGGCAGCAGCACCCTGGGTGTGGGGAGAGGGCAACAGAGACCAGGGAGAGCTGTCAGGGGTAGAAAGACCACCCTGAGACTACGTAGTGAATTCCAGGTCAGCCTGGGCCAGAGCGAGACCCCACCTCAAAAAAAAAAAAAAAGAGAGAGAGAGAATTCCTGAGGACTTTGTGAGCCCAGCAAAGCTCATACTAGCTTCTGTCTAGTTCTGACTGAGAGGCAAGCTCTGCCCTCACTTATTTTGGCTCCAACATTTTCAGGTCTGCCGTTACACTCTGTAGGATGGCAGGCTGACTCTGACCATATCCCAAAGAGTCGTCATTCTCTTGGGCCCTGAGGATGGGCCCCCCCAGAGCTGTGGAAGTTGGGTGGGGCTCCAGAAGTGTTGCAGAATCTATTTTTCCATGTATTCCTCATCACCCCTTGCCCTGTGGCCCTTCCAGGGGTTTCTGAAGGATATTTCCAGTGCATACTCAGGTCAGAACATGGAGATAGTTCCACTTGAATTGTCTGATCAGATGGGCTCTTAGCCCTGTAAGATGATGTGGTGTGGGTAAGCTAGAGTGGTTGAGAGAAGTGCTTCTGACTACCTGTTGTGGGATGCTCAGCATTTCCAGACATCGCGGCCCCTATTTCATGAGTGTCCTTATCCAAGGTAGCTATCAGAAACACTGGAACTTGGTATTGCTACAGATGGCTTTGAAGCAACCTCTGCTGATCCTCTTGGGTTAGGTAGGATGTCTAGGGTGTTTAGGGAAACTGAGGCATCAAGTCAGAACCTTCTAAAGGCCTTCTATGTTCCAGAATAGTCAAAAGGCAAGAAGGATGGGAGGTCCCCAGCTTCCATGCCTGTCCTGGTTCCTGGAGGCCTCCTTGCTCTTTCAGAAAGAGATATTTCCTTTCTGAGCCTTGAATTCCCATTCTGTAAAGTAGGGTAACATAAAAATCTCGAAAGCCTTTCTAATCCAACAGTTGATGCCTCTGATTCTGAACCCCGCAGAAGCAGGAAATGGAAAGGCGTCTTGCCAGGGCAGAAGCCCTGAGCCTCGCTTTGGCCCAATCAGCAGTGCTCCGGCAGGTCTCTATAGGCCTGGATTCTTACTGGAACATTATGGAAGAGGAAATGGACAGAATTGAAGAGCCAGAGGAAGGAGAAGAGTGTTGTAGAATGTTCTTTCCTGGCCATGACCATGGTGTAGTTATAGTACCCAAGAACTCATAATGGCTGTGGTTGCCTCCATAAGACAGGGCCTGTCTTGGAGTGTGAGCAGCTCTTGAGACCACATGCCTCCTTGAGGAGCTGTTGGCAGGTGGTGGTTGCTGGGGGAAGGGGAGACATTTTCTTCAGTGGTGTTGTAGACCCAAAGCAGCTGATGGGAGGAAAGCTGTTTACTTGAGCTTACAGTCTCGAGGGGACGCTCCACGGTGGCAGGGAAAATGGCATGAGCAGAGGCTGGACATGAGCTCTGCCATGGCAGGTGGAAACAGCAGCAGCAGCAGAGTGAGCTGAACCCTGGCAACACTCATAAGCCCGTCCCCAACAGCACACCTCCTCCAGCAATGCGCCAATTCCCAAATTGTTACCAGTCAGGGACCTAGCATTCTGAATACATGAGTTGATGGAGGAAACCGAATTCAAACCGCCACAGTGGTGTACCCACTGGTAAGTTGCCCACACTCCTGTAAGCAGCCTTAATTAAACTCACTGGCTCACTAAAAAAAGGAAAGGAAAAAAGAAAAGGAAAAAGTGGAAGGGTGACAATTTGGGGAGAGGCGGGAGTTCAGTGTGAATGGGAGAGGGACAAGAGTGTAACAGGGTAAATATCAAAAACATTACAATACATGTATTAAATTGTCAAAAATTATATTCACAAAACCAAACAACCCAAGCTGGGTGTGGTGGTACACACCTGTTACCCCAGCACTTGGTAGGTAGAGGCAGCAGGACTAAGAGTTCAACACATAGCAAGTTCAACACATATCAAGTTGGAGGCCAGCCTGGAGCTACAGAATGAGTGTGACCTTACCTTGGGAGGGGAGGGAATGCCCAAAGCTCCAAAACAAAAACAGCCCTCTAGCTGGGCTGTGGTGGCCCACGCCTTTAATCCCAGCACTCGGTTGGCAGAGGTAGGAGGATCGCTGTGAGCTCAAAGCCACCCTGAGACTACATAGTGAATTCCAGGTCAGCCTGGGCTAGAGCGAGACCCTACCTTGAAAAAACAAAAACAAAACAAAAACAAAAAAACCACAGCCCTCTAAAACAACCAACAACAGCCTGAACCCACAGAGAGGAGTGGGTACTATGAGGGCAAGGAGGAAGGAAGTTGAGCTATCAGAATGTAGATCAGAGCAAAATAACAGGGGTTATAGTTTTAGAAAAAGAGAAAGGCCAAGAACTGTTGGTTGGATTTGGGGGACAGAAAAAAGGGAGGAGTACAAGATGGTAGGTTTTGAGCTTGAGATTTTGGGAGAATTCTGGTCGGATCCAGAAACCCCAGAGCACTAGAGAGGAAGCCAGGTGTTGGAGAAGGGGAAGAGTTTGGCTTTGTGGTCATAAATGGGACCTTAAGCTTCTGTGATAAGAAGTACAGATCCTGAGTGCCAGTGAGTGTCTGAGCTGCCAGTAAGTCAGGGAGAGGCCAGGAGGGTGAGTAGGATGGCAGGGTGACTCCTACCAAACCCCACTGGAGACACTTGTGTGATGAAAGAGAGAGGCCAGAGTTGTTCCTTCCTAGGGCTGGAGCTCCACTAAGGGACACCCTGAGTGGGCTTTTTTACAACATGGAGATACATGCACCACATGGAGAATTAGGGCCCTGGTTTAGCAGGCCAAGGCCGATGAAGGCCTCTAAGCAGGGTGGTCCATGTGCCCTGTGAAGGAGCTGGGTGCCTAGGCTCCCTGCGGAATTAACTGCTTTGTCTTCTCCTCTTTACTCTCCCAGCTGGTTTGCCTCGCTCTTTAACCATATTTTAACATAATCATGGTAGGTGTCCTCCCAGCCACCTCTCTCTACTCAGCCTGTCTGTTGATCTCCAGGAATGCTGTTCGCTCTTACAAAAGAAGAGTTGAAGCAGATGCTGCCCCAGGCTGCTGTGCTGTAGGGTGGTGAACAGGCATGGGCCCCCACTTGGGAGCAGAGACCCAAGTACCTTTGGCACACCTTTCTCAAAGCACAGCCCTCAGGGGCCTCCTTCCTGCCTAACCAATTTCCTGGACTCTGCTACACTTAACGAGCTCTTGGTTTCAGATATATTGGTGTCCAATGAGAGGCCCTTGCTAACTGGAACAGGCCAACTAAGACAGCTGGTCCCTTTTAATAGAAAGGCCTCTGGGTCCCAGATGGTGGCTGGTTAATACTTTGTGACTATTGTTGATTTCGCCGCCTCCTCTCCTTGCTTTTTGGCCTAATGATTCCATTTGCTGTTTTTGCTTAGCTTATCAAGCAACCGGTTGTCTCCCCCCAGCTCTGGAAGGTAAACGCATATTGCATTCCATTTCTCCAACTGCTTTTCCTTGGTTCTGGGCCTCGAGGGGCCATCGGGTGATTGCTTGTACACTAACCAGGCTGCATGGGGGGAGGGGAAGCTGGTTGTCAATGGGAGGGTATGAGAGGGTACTCACCACGTGAGCATGGGTCTGACAGGGACCAGAGTTGATGCTTGCATGGGCCATTTGAAAAGGGCACAGAGGCTCAGGAATGAAAATGTGGGCAGGGGTCTCACATCTCAGTGCTTTTGGAACAAACACCATGGGAACAGAGCAGGGAGCCAGTCACCAGACACATGACCCATTTTCCCCTTCCTAGGTTTCATGTTTTTCACATATGTAATTGCATGTCTAGGTTTGACATCTTATCCATTTTCTAATAATGGCCCTGCCTTTTACATATTTTTTCTGCAGTCCTGTTTCTTTTTTTTAAAACCCTTTCTCTGAATTTTCCTTGCTTTCTTTTTAAAATTTTATTTATTTGCAAGCAGAGATAGATAGATAGATAGAAGAGAGAGAGAGAGAGAGAGAGAGAGAGAGAGAGAGAGAGAGAGAGAGAGAATACAAGAATGGGTGTGCCAGGACCTCTAGCCACTGCAGAGGTCAGAGTTGCTCTTTTCCTAGGGCTGGAGCTCCACTAAGGGATGCCCTGAGTGGGCCTTTACCCCCATGGAGAATTAGGGCCTTGCTTAGCAGCCCAGGGCTGATGAAGGCCTCTAAGCAGGATGGGCCCTGTGCCCTTTGAAGGAGCTGGATACATGCACCACTTTGTTGCTCTGGCTTACATGGGTAATGGGGAAATCAAACCTAGGTCATTAAGCTTTGCAGGCAAGTGCCTTAACCACTGAGCCATCTCTCCAACCCCAAATTTTTCCTTTCTTCTGACTCTTCTCCACCCCTGCAGAGGTGGAACTCTGTGAGATCAGAGAATACCATATCACTGTATTCCTGCTTGATTCGATTCTCTGAATCTGCTGTGGAGCCAGAGTGAGGCTTGAGCCAGCTCATGGTCAAGGTTTGCTGGCTGAAAAGCTGCACTCTTGCCTCCTAGGCTGGGGACAGCTCTCCAGCTCTGGCGGAACTGACTGTTACTGTCAGAGTGGGAACATTTCCTGGCTATTTCCCACCACTTGGAGCTCATCCCAGATTGGTAGATTTGGGGAGAGTTGATTCCAGTTTCTTCACACAGCGGAAGGTTTCTAACTAGCTAACTGTTTTTATAATAACTAATCATGCCTCTGGGCATGGTTAGCCCTACTGTGTGCTTGATCCTTGATGAGGATGGACACCAAGGAAACTTTGAGGTGTAGGAAGCAAGGATAGCTCAACTAACTCAAAGTGGAGTGTGAAGTGCTGAAAGGAGGACTGAGGTTATTCAAAAGAGGGAAATGCAAATCTAAGGGCAGGGCTAGGTGGCATCAAATATCATGAAAACCAGGGATTCTGGCATTCTTTTTTTTTTTTTTTTTTTTTTTTTTTGAGGCAGGGTCTCACTCTAGCCTAGGCTGACCTGGAATTCACGCTTCCAGTAGTTTCAGATTGGCTCTATGGCGATCCTCCTACCTCTGTCTCCCAAATTCTGGGATTAAAGGTGTGTGCCACCACACCTGGCTCATTTTTTTGGGGATATATGATTAGTCCATAATATGATTATAAAATCACAGAGTTAAAAGGACTTGGAGGTGTCAGGGTTGGAAAAGCCATTTCCAGATGTGTGTGGACCTCCTGTCTTTCTGGATGTGACTAAATGGAGCACACATAGAGTCCAAACCACATCCAAGTAGTTTAGAAAACGGATAGAAAGCCTTGGTAACCAGAAGCTGTGTGACATAACTCGAAACGTTCCCTGTCCCCCTAGATGCATCCCCAACCCATTTTCCTAGAGGGAGCACATCTAGCTACTTTAGGAATTATGCTTTGTCACTGGCCTTAACTGCCATACTCCTACCTCAGCCTCCTGAGGAGCTGGGATTATAGGAATGCACCATTAGGCCCAGATTCTTGACTTCTTTTCAACAGAAACATTCTTTACAATGTTGTTTAGGCCTTCATGTAGAAAAGGTACGTATTTCATTAGCTAGGCATGGTCCCACACACCTATGATGTAAGCACTTGGAGGCAGAGGCAGGAGGATGGCCACAGGTGTGAGGACACCCTTCTCTACATAGATAACCAGGGCTATGGAATGTGAACTGTCTCAAAAAAAAAAAAAGGTAATAACATTCCTACAAGTTGTTGGGTATCTAGCATGAATACTTAAGTATGAAAATTTTCTTTTCTTTTTTTTTTTTTTTTTTGAGGTAGCATCTCACTCTAGCCCAGGCTGACCTGGAATTCACTATGTAGTCTCAGGGTGGCCTCAAACTCATGGTGGTTCTCTTACCTCTGCCTCCCCAGTGCTGGGATTAAAGGCGTGCGCCATCACGCCTGCTGAAAATTTTCTTTCTTTCCTTTTTTGTTGTTTTGTTTCTTTGAAGACAGGGTATCTTTATGTAGCTGTGGCTGGTCTTGAACTCATGGTCCTCCTATGTCAGCCTCCTGAGTGCTGAAATTTTAGGCATGTGCCCCCATGTCAGGCTTTTCCAGAAAATTTCCTTGAAAGACTTTCTTAGTTTTCTTACTTAATCAGTAGCTGAAGCAATATTCTTAGACATGTCCATGCAACTTTCTACCTAAGAGCCCAAGTCTGATGTTCATGGATGAGGTAGGATTCAAATTAATGGTGAACACTTAACAGAAATTGGGCTATGTTTAGTCTAGAAGTTTTCTAGAAAGTGTTGATTGAGATTTAATATTCCTCAAAGTCAGAAATTGTTATTACTAGGCTAGCAACAAAGAAGCATTTTCATGCTTGAAACCCGTTTCCTGGAAGGTTGAGGTAGGAGGATCATAAATTCTAGTCTAACCTGGGGAGCACAGCAAGACCCTGTCTAAAAATAAAATAAAATAAAAAGTATCTTTTTGCATTTCCTGAATGGGACGTTGATAACCTAGACCCTGAAGGATACTTTTTAAAGTGATTTTAAAGGGAAAGAAAAGAAGCTTATTTGACTTGACAAGCAGTTTCTAGGCGAGAAGATGCTTGCAAAGAGTGTTCCAGAATGCATCTGACTACAGATCTGACCTAATGTTCAGGTGTGTGTGTAGTGGCGGAGTGGTTCCCAACCTGGGTCAACTTTGGAAAGAGGACTGGTAACTCTCTGAATGCATAGATATCTGCATTCTTGTGGAGAAGTCACAACTAGACATCAGTCCAGAAGCCTTGACTCTAGATGTTGTTCTTCCTGGAGGCAAGCTTTCTCCAAAAACTCAAGTCCAGGATAATATTCACAGAAAAGACACACTGAACATGGAGCCTCTCCCCACTGATTGTGCAGTGTTACACACCCTGTTTGCTTGCACTCCCACAAATTCTCATCTGCTCCTGGAGGAGAGTCATGGGCAGGTAAACATGGCTCCTGGGCAGATCATTTTCTGTGGGACCCAGAGAAAGACAATGTGGAATGATTTGTCTGTCCCTCTAGTTCTTTCTGCTTTTGTTCACTGCTCCCTGCTCCCACAGTCCTCCCTGCTGCTCACAAAGGGTGTGTGCCCGCCCACACAGGGGAGGAGGGTTGGGCACAGCTTGTGCACCACACAGCCTGGCTATGTGGTTGAGCTTCACGCCTGGGAATGCACTGTCTTTGCTGGCCCATGAAAGGGTTTGGCGTGGTGGTTTGCTTCCTGTGCCCAGGAGGGAGTGGACTGTAATCCCGGAGGATTGTTGGTGAGTTTGGGGAAGAGTCAGTAAAGCCTGCAGATGCTCCTGAGTTCTGGAAGAAGACGGGCTGTTACATGGGAACTAAGAGTTCTGGCTTTCACAGGAGTCAATCTGTTTGTGGTTTGGCAGCCCTGCTCCTTGGTCCTGGAGCTGCCAGCCCTGTTTGCACTTCCTGATGTGAGTTCCATGGATGGAGCAAGGGAGTCCCAGCTGACTGTTCAGTGCTGGCCCATATCCCTGTTTGGGATCAAAATTCATTTGAGTTTCTCTTTTCTGACACCCTTTTGGGTTATGGCCCCTAACTGGCTCAATTTTCTATGGGCCACTCCCAAACTCTAGGAGAGGCTCTTGTGCTCTCAGACCTCTGATGTCTTTGGCCTCTGCTGTGCTGAGGCTCCATCTCTGAGGCCAACCTGTGTGGATGTCCCCCTCATCTATGCACCAGCTGCCCTGGAGATAAAAGGGTAAAGCCAGGCCCCTCAGTGTGGATGGCATGGAGACACCTGGCTGGTACTGACATGCTCAGGAGTCAGGCCGATTGTCAGCTGACTGCCTATTGTAATAGTCCTGGGTCAAGATTCCATTCAACTCCCAGATGCCACCCCTTCCCCAGTGCCTCTGCTGATCTGGCCAAAAGGCCCAGGTTCTCTTGAAGAAAGACTTGCCCAGGTATTGGACCTTTGGCCATGGATGACAGATATGGTAAGACTTAAACTACCTTGGACAAGGTCTGGCTGGGAGGGCTGCTCTGAATAATTATTTGCCTTTCCAGGAGCACCTTCTGTTCCATCATTGCTCAGCTCACAGAGGAGACCCAGCCACTCTTCCAGACCACACTCAAGTCCCGGGCTGTGTCTGAGGACAGTGACGTCAAGTTCACCTGCATTGTCACAGGTAATGAGACTATTGGTATGGTCTCCACTAAGGCCACAGAGCAGGACCCAAGGTAGCTGGAGGACAGACATGGAAGAGTGGTGGGTTCTGTGTACCAAACTGTGTAAGTTGACATTTGCTTTCTCAGCTTTCTCTCCAGTTTATTCTACCTGTGTGCACTGGTGTCCCTTTATTCTCTTCTGGAGCCACATACATACCTTGCTTTTCTTCAAAACCTGCGCCCAGCAAAGGTTTCTCTATCAGGCACATGCACATGACTGATGAGTGATCTTTGAGGCCATCTGTTAGGACCTTCATTTTGTAGTCAAGTCCTTGATGGCTTGGGAGTATGAAGGCTGAACCACAGTGACATGTAATGATTCCAGTTGCAAGTCCTGGAGGCACACTGGCTAGGGATCCTGACGCCTCTCTTACCTGGTATAGGCGTTAAGTAGTATGAGACTGAATTAATACCTGTGTAGCAGTTAGAATTAGCACCTGGCATACAGTACCATACAAGTGTTGGGAATTGAGATTACAGTTGTTTGCTCTTCTCTGAGCTCCACAGTGGACTTTGAAGCAGAGTGATACACTTAGAAGGGGAGGAGAGAAGCTGGAAGTGCTGGAAAGCTGGCTGCAGGCATTGTTCCAGCACAGCCTACCTTGGCACCATCCTGATCCTGCCTCAGGGTTTGCAGGATATTCACTCCCATAGGTGCCTACCCCTCCCAATGCACAGCCACCAGTTCAAGGCTTCTGGATCCAGGCTTCCTCCTAGAACTTGGTATTGTTTAGTTAGTCAGGGACATGGGTGGTTTCTAGCTGTGACATTCCCTGGTTCTGGCAGGCTTGCTTATCTAAGCCAGCTAAACAGCTTCTTTGGGATTGAGTTTCCATGGGCATTTGTTCCTCTTAGCCAGACCCTCCAGGGCCAGGCTGAGACCCCTCTTCTGGAGGGACACAAACTCCCCTATATACTTTACCTTTGCAAGGTGCCCTTTGCAACTGATTTCTTACAAAACCCTGTGAAGTAAGTGCTATTATTAGTCATTTTTTCAGAGGAAGAAGCTGGGAGAGGCTAAGTGATCCAGATCCACATGACTGGGGAGGAAGAGATAGACCCTCTGGAGAGTCTATGTCTGCTTTCCTGTGGCTGCATGGCACCAAAAATTTCCTAGAAAAAGAAAAGGTTCTTTCCCCACTCCATGCTTTCTCATGTGCTACTTTATCTAGTTAGAATGTCCTTAATCCTTATCTTAAAAGAAAATTAGGGGATGGGAATGTTACTCAGGTGGTAGAGTGTTTGCCTAGCATTCATGAAGCCCTGGGTTCTATTCTACTCTCAGTACCACATAAACTGGGTGTGGTGGTGCATGCTTGTAATCAAAGCACTAGGGAGGTTGAGGCAGGAGGATCAGAAGTTCAAGTGAGTTGGAGGCCAGCTTTGTTTTTAAGACCCTGACTCAAAAAAAAAAAAGGAAAAGAATGATTACATTTTATTTTATCAAAATAATTCATGCACAGTTATTTTTCATCTGTGTGTAATGCGGTGTGTGCCATGAATTCCTTTCTATGGCGTTGAGTACTTTTAACTTTTAAGTCTGCAGGTTTCGATGTTCTCTGTTATCTCTTAGGATAGATAAGGATATACCATATTTTTTCACTTTACTCTCACTTGGATTCTCCATTATAGCTTTCATCTTACATCTTAATTTTTTGCTTAAGTCAATATTTGATGGACTGAGATGAAGCTCTTGGCCGAGTACAGAGCATGGCCCAGGGTTCCATTCCCAGCACCACAAAATAAACAAACAGACATTTATTCTTTATTACATTTGCCTTATTATGCCTATGTGATTCGTGTGCGTGTGTGCATGTGTGTGTGTGTGTGTGTGTGTGTGTGTGTGTGTGTGTGTGTGTTTGAGGTAGGGTCTTGCTCTAGTCCAGGCTGACCTGGAACTCACTCAGTAGTCTCAGGCTGGCCTTGAACTCACAGGGATCCTCCTACCTCTGCCTCTGAGTGCTGGAATTCAAGGCGTGCACCACCATGCCCAGCACCTATGTGATATTCCTGCTGGAACATTATAATATACACTTTTATACTACAATAGTATACTATAATCGTGCCATCTAGCAATATTTGTACTTACATACTTTACTATAATCATGTTGTGCTAGTATGCTATATAATAAGCTGCATGCTTATATATTTTTGTTTTTCTTAAAGTTATTTTCTTTTTTAATTAATTAATTTATTTAAGAGAGAGAGAGAAAAAAAAATAGGCACACCAAGGCCTCCAGCACTGCAAACGAACTCCAGACCTTATGCATCTGGCTTTATTTGGGTACTGGGGGATCGAACTCGTGTCCTTCTGCTTTGCAGGCAAAGGCCTTAACCTCTAAGCCGTCTCTCCAGCCCTTTTTTTTTGGGGGGGGTTGTTTATTGGCTAAGATGGGATCTCACTATGTTGCCCAAAACTGGCCTGGACCTCCTGAGCAAATGAGTCTCCCAGTGTTTGGGACTACTGGAATGCACACCTACCAAGCTGCTAATTTTTCCTTTTTCTATACACACACACACACATTTTAAAATATTTTATTTGAGAGAGAGAGGCAAGGAGAGAGAGAGAGAGAGAGAGAGAGAGAGAGAGAGAGAGAGAGAGAGAGAGAGAGAGAATATGAAAATGAGCTTGGCAGGGCCTCTAGCCACTGCAAACAAACTCCAGACACATGTGCCACCTTGTGCATCTGGCTTTATGTGAGCACTGGGGAATCAAACTTGTGTCCTTCTGCTTTGCAGGCAAACACCTTAACCTCTAAGCCATCTCTCTAGCCATATATATATTTGCTTTTAAAAAAATATTTATTTATTTGCAAGCAGAGAGGGGGGGAAGAGAAAGAGAAAGAAAAAGAGAAAGAGAAGAGAGGAGGGAGAGAATGAATATGGGCATGCAGGGCTTCCAGCGCTGCAAACAAACTCCAGACGCATTTGTCATTTGTGCATCTGGCTTTACATAGGTACTGGGGAACTGAACTCAGGTCATTAGTTTTTGCACGTGGGCACCTTAACCACTGAGTCATATCTCCAGCCCCCCTTTTTTGGTAGGGTCTTACTCTAGCTCAGGCTGACCTGGAACTCTGTGGACCAGGGTGGCCTCCTGCTCATGCTGATTCTCCTACCTCCACCTCTCGAGTGCTGGGATGAAAGGTGTGTACCTATATTTTCTAATAGTCTCTAATACGCTGTTCCATCAGGTCTGGGAGGTCAGTTTCTCTTTTCAGGAGAGTGCCTTAACTGCTGAGCCGTCTCTCCACCACCTTTTCTTTGAAGATATCATTCTTGGAGGATCTTCTCCAAACTGCTACAAGATTGGTCCCGGGTCATTTCTTTCCTTCCTCCTAAGTTTGATTGAGCTTCCTGGGTAACACATCATTCTCTTTCTTGGTTTACTGTTTTTAAAAATATTTTATTTATTTTTATTATTTTTTGTTTTTCGAGGTAGCGTCTCACTCTAGCTCAGGCTGACCTGGAATTCACTGGAGTCTCAGGCTGGCCTTGAAATCACAGCAATTCTCCTACCTCTGCCTCCTGAGTGCTGGGATTAAAGGCATGCACCACTCGGCTATTTTATTTATTTATTCATTTGGGAGAGAGAGAGGCAGAGAGAGAGAGAGAGCGAGAGAGAGAGAGAGAGAGAGAGAGAGAGAAGGAGAGGAGAGGAGAGGAGAGGAGAGAGAGAGAGAGAGAGAGAGAGAGAGAGAGAGAGAGAGAGAGAGAGAGCCACTGCAAACAAACTCCAGACACATCTGGCTTTACGTGGGTGCTGGGGAATCAAATTTGGGTCCTTAACTGCTGAGCCATCTCTTACTTTATTGAAGATCTGCCTCCAGTAGTTCCACCATGTCCTGATGGTGATACAACAACATGCTAGACCTGTTTCTTCTTTGAGGCGTTCTACTCCAGTGTGACTTAATTTCACTGTGTCCCATGCACACTTGTCATCCTCATAGTTCTCGTCACCTTTATATCTGTGGTTGATTTCCTGAGTATTTTAGTATCTTTTTTTTCTCCTGCAGTCCTGGGGATTGAACCTAGGATTTCATGTAGACTAGGCAATTACTGATTCATATTCTAAACACAACATTTTCTGGTCTCTTTTTCTTTCTCCTTTTTTCCCCAAGATAGGATCTCACTGTAGCCCAGGCTGACCTGGGTCCTTTTTTTTTTTTTTGGCAGGAGGGGGGCTCTCTAGCCCAGGCTGACCTGGAATTCACTCTGTAGTCTCAGGCTGGCCTCAAACTCATGGCGATCCTCCTACCTCTACCTCCCGAGGGCTGGGATTAAAGGTGTGCACCACCACGCCCGGCTTAGGAGGGGGAGCTTTTTTGACCATGGTCTTTTGCTGAGGAGCACCTGTCAGTGGAGGCCCTACAATTTCCAAGGGTCTGTGTCTAACATCTATACCTTGGTCCATTATTGTCCTTGACTCTCCATCTCCCTCCTCAGCTCCCCCACACCCTATCTCAGGTGACTTCAGTATGTAGCAGGATTAGAAAGGTAACTGTGACCACCATAGTGTACCATAAACAAGCAAGGAGAAAATGTAGCCTGTGGGAGAGGGTGAAGGGGAGGCAGAGGGGCTCCAAGAACTAAGGAGACTGGATTAGACATTGTATTCCCCCAGTCTGGAGGGGGTCTGTAACCAGATCTCTGGTTGAGACTGACGAGGCTGCTATGTTGTCCATGACTGCCTCTATGGAGACAGAGTGACCACACATGCCTCACTCCCAGCCCACCCCTCTCCAGTTGTATCCCCTGAACACAGCTGAGATAAGTTGGCCCTGACACCAGGCACAGGTGGTGCTTTCCTGCTAGTTAGAACCTCCTTCAGGTAAGGGAGAATCACCCGGTAGTGGGAGTGTGCTCTTCGGAGAGGACAGCCATTCTTTCCACTCAGAAAGGGTGGATGGGAAGATCGTGACCTTGGCTCCCTCGGGACCCCTCTGGCTGGAGTGCTATTGTCCTTGAGATAACGTATCTTTGCACAGCATGGTGGTCTCCCTCCTGTACTCTCCTCAGCTCTGGGGTACATTCTGTGTTGGTATGTATGTATGTACATGTGTGTCCATACGTGTATACACATGTGTAGTGGAAGAAGGAAATATCAACAGTAAGCAGGTTGGACCAAGAAATTGAATCTTTAGAAAGAACCAAGTTCCTGAAAAAAAAATACAAAATGTTGATGAAGTAAAACATGATGACTTCTGGGAACAAAAAAAAAAAATCATATATTGATCCCAGATGCTCCATTGGAAAGAGCTTTGGAAAAAGGAAAAGGAGACTTGGCTGTGCCTGTGTGACCCCGTATAAATTAGCTTCTCTGAGCCTCATGTTTCTTGGTGTAAGATAGGTATTACACCTGTCATTTTATAACAGAGGGTTTGAGTTCTGGCTCTTCTGCTTACTAGCTAGATGACTTTAACAAGAGTCTTACTTCATGAAACAAACTTTCCTTTTCCTTAAATTGAGCATCTGTCTTCTCCATAGGATTTTTGTAGAGTTAGATGAGGTAATACATGAAAAGTGTTCAGCTTAGTTTTCTTTCTGACACACAGTAAGTTTTCAATAAATGTATATATATATATATATATATTTTTTTTTTTTTTGGTTTTTCGAGGTAGGGTCTCACTCTAGCCCAGGCTGACCTGGAATTCACTATGTTGTCTCAGGGTGGCCTTGAACTCATGGCGATCCTCCTACCTCTGCCTCCCGACTGCTGGGATTAAAGGCGTGCGCCACCACACCCGGTTCCAATAAATGTATTTCTTGAAATTCTATATCTGAAATTTCTTTGAAAACTAAATTCCTGATTCTGAGGTTGGGCTTGGTGGCTCACCCCTTTAATCCCAGCACTTAGGAGGCTGAGGTAGAAGGATTGATCCACCAGTTTGAGGACAGTCTAGGGCTACAGAGGGAGTTCCAGGTCATCCTGGGCTAGAGAGAGACTCTTCCTTGAAAACAAACAAACAAACAAATCTGCCCTTTTGGATCTGAACTTCTCCAGTTTGGGAGTAGTTGGTCTGAAGATACAGGTCTCCATGTTGGGTTTCCCAGGGAAGCCTGCTGGCTGTGAAACGGAGTCCTTGGGCTGTGAAGGGGAAGAGGTCAAGCTACTAGCTCAGATTTCACCCTGAGCTCTCCTGACCAGAGCCAAGCGGGTGTGTATATACGCACACCTGCCGGGAGGTATGTGTGCAGCTGGGAGTATAGGATCCAGCCCCACTCGGGCTTTTATATTATGTATTTGAAAATATAGTTCATATTACCCACACAATAAGCAATATGTTCCCCCCCAAAAGTTGTTTACAAAACCATTACTGCTACAAAGCCCTTAGCTGTCAGTTTGAATGCCACCGTGTTTAAGACAGAAGAGGTTGGTATGGGGGGCGAGGCTGCAGCCATGGGGCTGGCTGTGCAGGCTACCCAGCACCTTTCTCTTTGTCCCATTTCTGTGCTACCCCAGCCTGTCTGGATTCAGACACCCTGGAGGCTAAGGCTATGCTGGGCAGGTCATGAGGCAGAGAGTTCTGAGCAGGGCCTCATTGGGGGTGAGATCATCCCACAAGATGGTGAGGACACCTGTGCTGGCCTTGGCCACATGCACAGTGATGTAACCAGGGGTTTTAGTTCACAGTGGAAACATGGGCTCGATTTACAACTAGTACTGCCCAGTTTGTTCTGGCCAGGCCAGCTGCGGCCTCACCTCTTTTCACTCTGCTGCTGTTCGGTTTCCTAGTTCCCCTCACATGCCACTGCTTTGGTTCCTGTGCCAGGCATGTCCTTCCCATCCACCCTTTGTTTGTGTGCTCATCACGTCAGGGTCTCTTGCTGCTACGACAAATTCCGGACACTATTCTGTGTGTCTGTACATGGGTCCTGGAGAATAGAACCTGGGACAGCAGGCTTTGTAAGCAAGCCTTTAACTTTGGAGCCATCCCCCAACCCTCGTTCATTCTCTTGCTCCTTTACTGGCTTATCCAGCATGTTCTTACTAAGTAGTCAGGTGCACCAGGCACTGTCTTAGCTGTGGATAGCAGCAAACAAGGATGATTCCTGCTCATATGGGTCCTGCTTCTAACAGGAAATAGACAAGGAGCTGTCTATTACAGCCTTGTGATTAGTCTACAGAAGAAAAGTGCAGGTGATACTAGAGCTGACAGGAGGGGAAGAGACTGGCATTGCACAGCCCCATATTCTGAAATTCTGCCCATCTTTCAATTCTAGTTCAAGTGCCACTCACTCCAAAAGCCTCTCCTCACTCCCTAGCTAAGGCGAATGCTCTCTTCTCTGCACCCTGAGCTCTCCGTATATTATTTAGATGTTCAATCTTTAAATTCTCAAGGCACGGTTCTAGGAACTGGGCACCCAATGGTGAATAACAGAGATAAATTTCTGCTGTCACAAAGGTGTGAGGCATTGGACAGAATGTACACAAACCAGCACACTCATGATTCTTCAGCATGTCAGGTGGCAGTGTGTTCTCCAGGGAGAAACACATGAAGAGGGTTAGGACGTGCTGGCAGGAGGGCTGCTGGTCGCCCTGGGCATAGGAAAAGCTGTGAGGAAGCAACTGGGAAGTAGAGCTCTGTGGAAGCACTGGATATGTGAGCCAGCAGGATTGTGTGACTGGGGTGCAGTGAGCTCGGGGGAATCAGGGAGGAGATGAGGCCAGTGCGGTACTGGTGCCCAGACTATGGGAGCCTGAATGAGATGGAGCTCTTGGCTGTCTTAAGCAGAGTGGGTGTGAGCTGATTGAGAAGCTTCACTCTGGCTGTTGTGCTGAGAAAGGCCAGGATGGAAGCAATGAAGTAAGTGAGGAGGCTATTTCGGGAAGGCAGGAAGGTGATGGGGACAAGGCTGGGGGTGGGGAATGACAGGAAGCAATCAGATTCTGAATTTATCTCATAGGAGGTCTTGTAGAACTGCGGACAGTGGGTGTGAGGAAAAGAAAGGGTTACAGATGGCCTACACATTAGGAGGATGAGTTAGCCATTCACTGAGCTGTGCTGGAATTGGCTTGAAGAGGAGAATAGGAGTTTGGCTCTGACCATGTTACCTATTAGACTTTCAAGTGCAGAAGTCAGAAAGAAGAACCAGTAGGGGATGGGGAGATGGCTCAGTAGTTAAAGGTTCTTGCAAAGCCTGCTGGCCTGGGTCCAGTTAACTAACAACCATACAAAGCCAGACACAAGGTAGTGCATGCGTCTGTGATCCCAGTATACCTACCTAGGACAGTGAGAGAATTCAACACTCTCGGGCCAACTTTATGCAGCAGTAAGAGATCCTGTCTCAAAGAAGGTGAACAGACAACTTCTCCGGACTTCACACACGCTGCGGCATGTGTTTTCCCCACTCCCCAAAAATTAAAAAAAAAAAAGGAAACTAGGAGTTTGGGGTGGAGGGGGAACAGTTCTGGGCTGGATATGGAAACCTGGGAGTCCTGAGCATCCAGAAATTAGATCCTGAAGTTGTGAATGTAGATGGACAATTGAAAATGGTTCTATGCCCTGACCCCATGCAGATCTCAGCAGTGAAGGAAGAGATAGGACAAAGAGGTGCATGCATCTGGAGTTGGTTTGCAGAGGTTGGAGGCCCTGGTGTGCCCATTCTCTTTGTCTTTTTTCTATCTCTTTCTGCTTGCAAATAAATACAAATATTTAAAAGTATCTTTCGAAGCTGGGCGTGGTGGTGCACGCCTTTAATCCCAGCACTCTGGGAGGCAGAGGTAGGAGGATCCTGGTGAGTTCAAGGCCACCCTGAGACTATATAGTGAATTCCAGGTCAGCCTGGTCTAGAGTGAGACCCTACCTCGAAAAACCAAAAAAAAAAAAAAAAAAGTATCTTTCGTTTCTCTCCTTCCTTCCTTCCTTCCTTCCTTCCTTCCTTCCTTCCTTCCTTCCTTCCTTCCTTCCTTCCTTCCTTCCTTCCTTCCTTCGAAGCAGGGTCACATGTAGTCCAGGGTGGCCTTGAACTTGTTATATAGCTGAGGCTGAATTCCTGATTTTTCTGCCTCTGACCTCTCAGGTGCTGGGATTACAGGTATCTGCTACCTTACCTGGCTTTATTTATTTATTTTTAATAATTATTATTATTTTTAATATTTTATTTATTTGAGAGAGACAGAAAGAGGCAGGGAAATAGAGATAGATATGAGAGAGAGAGAGAGAGAGAGAGAGAGAGAGAGAGAGAAATGGGTGTGCCAGGGCCTCTGGCCACTGCAAATGAACTCCAGACACATACACCACCTTGTGTATCTGGCTTTATGTGGGCACTGGGGAATCAAACTCGGGTTCTTCTGCTTTGCAGGCAAACGCCTTAACCACTAAGCCATCTCTTAAGCCCCATTTTATTTTTTATTTTTATTTTTTGATTTTTTTGAGGTAGAGTCTCACTCTAGTCCAGGCTGACCTGAAATTCACTATGTAGTCTCAGGCTGGCCTTGAACTCACAGCAATCCTTCTACCTCTGCCTCCCGAGTGCTGGGATTAAAGGCGTGCACCACCATGCCCGGCTGCATTTTATTTTTAAAAAATATTTTATTTATTTATTTGCAAGCAGAGAGATACAGGCAGAGAGAGAGAGAGAGAAGGAGCGAGAGGAGAGAGGGAGAATGTGCACCAGGGCCTCTAGCCACTGCAGATGAATTCCAGATGCATGTGCCACCTTGTGCGTCTGGTTTTACATGGGTACTGGAGAATCAAACCTGGGTCCTTAAGCTTTGCAAACAAGTGGCTTAACTGCTAAACTAGCTCTCCAGCCCTATTTTTTTTTTTTGTTTTTTTGAGGTAGGGTCTCACTCTAGTCCCGGCTGACCTGGAATTCACTGTGTAGTCTCAAGCTGGCCTTGAACTCATGGCAATCCTCCTACCTCTGCCTCCCAAGTGCTGGGATTAAAGGCGTGCGCCACCACGCCCAGCTTCTCCAGCCCTATTTTTAAATTTTATTTTTATTTATTTGCAAGCAGAAAGAGAAGAAGTGAGGGAGAGTGGGTCAAGGGCATGTATCACTTTGGGCATCTGGCTTTATATGAGTATGAATTGAACCCAGGCTGACAGGCTTTGCAAGCAAGTGTCTTTAACTGCTGAGCCATTTCCCTAGCCCTCACCTGGCTTTATTTATAGGGTCTTATTTTGCTTTATTCATAGATAAGGTCTCACTATGTAGACCAGACTGGTCTGGAATTTATAATATTCCTGTCTCAGTCTTCAGAGTATAAAGAATTTTTTTCTCTAAAGGAGAGAGCAGAGAAATGGCAGTAGCTAAAGGAGAATATTAGGTCAAAGAACCCTTTTTGTAAAGAAGAAAACCAGTCCTGCAGGCTCGTATGCTGACGGGTGTAGTATAATGAAGAGAAAAAGGTTGATGTGTCAGGAGCAATTGCTGGACAGACGGCCTTGATTTTCGAGGAAGGGAATCCAGTAAAGACCACTTTCTGTAGGAATGTGATTTCTCCACTGACAGCAGGGAGGGGAGAGCATGTGATGCCAGGTGCACTGCAAGTTCCCTGGGAAGCAAGTTCCCTGGGAGCAAAGCTCTGGCTTCCATGCTTGCATACGCTTGAGAAGTCTGATTTCTACTAAGTAGCGCTGATTAGTGAGAGTTGTCCAAGGAGTCGTAGAATTCATTGATGAGGCCAGAGGGCCTTTTTTCCAATTGACCTGGAGTTCACTATGTAGTCTCTCAGGCTGGCCTTGATCCTCCTGCCTCTGCCTCCCAAGTGCTGGGATTAAAGGTGTGTGCAGAGCAGAGGGCCTTCTTTAACCATGGAGCCATCTCTTATCTCTCCAACCCACAGAGGGCCTTCTTTTTTAAAAAAATATTTTATTCATTTTCAAGCAGGGAAATACAGAGAGAGAGAGAGAGAGAGAGAGAGAGAGAGAGAGAGAGAGAGAGAGAGCGCACCAGGACCACCACCTTGTGGGTCTGGCATACGTGGGTCCTGGGGAATTGAACCCAGGGCCTTAGGCACTGGAGGCAAGTGCCTTAACCTCTGAGCCATCTCTCCAGCCCCAGAAGGCCTTCTTATGCAATGGGCCAGAGGGGACAAGACTGACATCAGGATTTGTTTTTAGACAAGGTTTCACTCAGATTAGCTTGGACTTTACTCTGAAGCCCAGGCTGGCCTAACACTTTCATCGTTCTTCCTGTCTCAGTCTCCTGAGTGTTAGAATTACAGATGTGAACCACTGTGCTTGGAACCAGAATTTGAAAGCATGTTGGGACTCTCTGCCTTGCATCAGCTCATTTTCTCATCTCTTCCTAACTGCAGACCAGCATTATCTACTTCCTTTTCCCCTCCAGGGTACAGATGTTTTGCCCTAAGACCTGTGAAGTCTCATTTAGCTTTTATTACTATTATGGTTCTGGGCATCTAATTCAAGGCCTCGTGCCTGATAGGCAAATGCCTTGCCACTGAGCTTCACCTCCAGCACCCTTATCTACTTCCTAGTTCGTGCTACAGAACATAGCTGCCGTCCCTGCCCTTCAAAATTATATTTCCAAACACAGTGGTAGGCTGTCTCTTGTTAAATCCTAGGTCAAATGGTTGTATTAGATTAGTGGCTTTGGTGTACATTAATGGGCTAGTCGTCTGTGTCCAGGGAGGCAAAAGGCATGTGACTATAATAGTTAGGAGCTTTTCCTTATGGGTGGCCTGGGAGTCCCCAGAGAAGATGTGGTAGATTCCTTAGTTAGCTTCACTACAGTACTGGGTGGGTAGGTAGGTGTGGATAAGTGAATAGATAGGTCATAAGTAAAACATAATAATGTTTTATGTGTTTGTCAAATAATACAGTTTAGGAGTAAAAGGAGGGGTCTTGGTCAGTCATGGTATGGGGAGTGTTCTTTCTATACTTGAAGATGTAAAATGAACCACTATAGAAAAGCAACACCAGTGAACAATTGCTGGAAATTCCTCACTTCCCCTCCTGCTAGGAAGCTAGGAAATTTCTCCTCCCTAGTTTCTTCCAGCTGGAAGGGGAACGATTTCCAGCTGTGACAGGTTCTGGTTTCAGAAAACAGTCTGCGCTCGAGCCCTGCTTGTAGCAGGCCTGGAGTAACATGGTCCTGTCCCATTTCTTCAGGCGGCCTGGGGAAGCCCTCGTCTCTGTTTCTCCTCCCACTATTTTGGAACTCACCTTACTGTCTGTCACCCAATCTTCTGCTTCCTTATCAGGATACCCAGAGCCAGAGGTGACCTGGTACAAGGATGACATGGAACTGGACCGGTACTGTGGCTTGCCAAAATACGAGATCACTCATCAAGGCAACCGTCATACACTACAGTTGTACAGGTGAGGGAGAGGAGCTTCTTCGGCCCTCTGTTCTCCTGAGGCCCTAGGCTGGGTGCTGCCATCAGACATATAGCTGTCTGGTTGGAGATTCCCAGGCACTCTCTGGAGTTAGAGGGCAGGGGCCTGATGCTGAGTTCATCCACCTGGTGAACTATGTTGTCTGCCAGTATCTAGGATCATCCTAAGGCCAGGTAGATTCCTTAGTTAGGGAGTGCTTCTGACAGCCACGAGCAGAGTGCAACCAGAGGAGGTCCCGACCCACAGAAACATTTTCCATGAGGTCAGCAGCCAGAAAAAGCAACAGTGTCATCGTTACTTCACTAGGGGCTGTGTTGGTCACCTGCTTCTGAAGGGAGCTCTTCTGAGCCCCAAGTCTAATCCCTCTTGGGACAGTCTGACCTTGGCCAGCTGCCATCCTCTAGTGGCCCCAGGTTCCTCCACTGTAATAGAGGAAGTGTGGTGCTGTCTAAGGTAGAGCATGGGCTTTAGGGAAGGACTTGGTGGGGAGGGGCACAAGTTCCAAGGCAGCAGGTTCTGGCTGTGGGGAGGAGGGGCAGTTGCTCCCCTGAAAGGAGAGATGACACCTCCTGCTCCTTCCTCTAGGTGTCGAGAAGAAGATGCCGCCATCTATCAGGCCTCTGCCCGGAACACCAAGGGCATCGTGTCCTGCTCAGGAGTCCTGGAGGTGGGCACGATGACCGAGTACAAGATCCACCAGCGCTGGTTTGCCAAGTTGAAGCGCAAGGCTGCAGCCAAGATGCGGGAAATTGAGCAGAGTTGGAAGCATGGGAAGGAGGCTACAGGCGAGGCTGACACGCTCCGTAAGATCAGCCCAGACCGCTTCCAACGAAAGCGGCGACTAAGTGGGGCGGAGGTGCCAGTCCCCTCAGCCCCAGCTGCGGAGGCTGAGGAAGGGCCCTCTGTGGCTTGGCAGGAAGGAGAAACTGAGTCTTCTCAGCACCTGGGTTTGGGCCTGATCAACAGTTTTGCTCCCGGAGAGGTGCCTACCAATGGGGAGCCAGCCCCCGAGAATGGGGAGGATGGGGAGCATGGCTTGCTGACATTTATCTGTGAGGCCATGGAGCTGGGGCCCCAGAGGAGCCCCCAAAAGGAATCTGGGGCTAAGAAGAAAAGGAAAGATGAGGAATCTAAGCTGGGTCTGCGGAAGCCAGAGTCAGAGAAGGCTGACCGAAGCCAGTGCTCTTCAGAAAATGGCGCCCTCAATTCAGACCAGGCTGATTCTGGTGGAACACAGGGTCCCATGGACGTGCAGCCAGTTCAGAGCCAGCCCAGGGGCAGGTCAGCACGGGGGTCTGGGCCTTCTGGAATAGAAAGCCCCAGGAAGCCAGCCTCTGCTGTGGACACTCAAAACAAGACTCAGGATGCCACGACCCCAGTCCCTGCCCCAACCCCGGCCCCTGCCCCTCCCCCAGGCACTGGCTCAGACCAGGAGGTTTATTTCTCCCTGAAGGACATGTACATGGAGAGCACCCGGGCAGACAGTCCCCAGGGAGAGGAGAAGCCCCCACCCCCAAGTACCAGGGGATCTGGAGAGAGTCCTTCAGGGAAGGAACCCATCAAGGCTAGAGGTGAAGGGGTCCCTGTGGTCTCTGGCCAGCCCACACCCTCCATGGTTCTCCAGCCCACTAGACCCTTCAACAGAAAGAGATTTGCCCCTCCAAAGCCCAGAGAGGAGCCCACCACAATCTCTGCTACAAGTCAGGCTCCAGGACCTGCAGCCCAGGGCTTAGGAAAGGCCCCATCTCAGACCTCTGCCCAGGTTCCAACACCTCCTGCCCGCCGGCGACATAGTACCCGGGACAGCCCCTTGCAGGGGCGAACAGGCCATAGGACTCCAGGAGAGGTAAGTGCGAGGGGTGTTTGGAGGTTGCTCTGGGAGGCTGACCTCATGGAAACTCTTGCTGTAACAGCTTGGCAGCCAGTGAGTGGTGGGCTATTTATAGAAGGGGGTGGGGAGGGATGGAGCGCCAGCTAGGAGCAGGGAACCACAGGCATAGCCCTTGCTTGGCCAATCTCCAGATAGAAGTATTCAGATAGCATAGCCTCACGGACCGTCTCTCTGGAGATTATGCAGGTTCCCAGCCAAGGGTACTATATTGCCCCCCAAGGTGGGGAGGGAAGATACTGTTCTCTGTGGGAGGAAGAGGTCCAGTGAAGTTTTCTGTGGCCATGCTGAGGCCACAGTGCTTCATGGGAGAGAGGGGAGTGTGCTCTAGTGTGCAGCAGGTAGGTCGGTCTCATCCTGGATGTTTACTAGATTTTTAAAAATACAGTATGTTAAAATCCAAGCACTTGGGAGGCAAGAGGATTTTGAATTCACAGTCAACTCCATAGCAAGACCTTGTCTCAAAAACAGCAACAACAAAACAAAAAACACTGTGGTGGGCCCACCTTTAAACCCAGCACTTGGGAGGCAGAAGGAAGGAGGATTGCCATGAGTTTGAGGCCAGCCTGAGACTACAGAGTGAATTCCAGGTCAGCCTGGGCTAGAGTGAGACTCTACTTAAAAAAAAAAAAAATCAAAAACCACTGGATGTGGTGGCTCAGGCCTATATACCCAACACTTGGGAAGCCAAGGTGAGAGGATTGTCATGAGATCAAGGCCAGCCTGAACTACAGAGTTGAGTTTCAGGTCATCCTGGATTAGAATGAGACCCTGTATCAAAAAAATAAAATAAAATTATAATGACACCTAATTCTTTGTATGCTAATAAAAATAAATAAAACATCAAAAACCACCCCTCCTTCCAACACATTCAGTGTCTAGGAAATGCTGGTTTAATCTGGGCTTATTTGAGGTTTTGGAGTCAGTTATAACTATGTGCACATCTGACTGTCCTTAACAAGGTGTGATCTTGAGCAAGTCATAAGTTCAAAATAATGATGACGGTAATACCCACTCCATAAGGCTGTTACAAGATTTGAAGTGCATAGCGTAGGGCCTGGTGCACACTAGGAACTAAGTAAATTGGGACAGTGTATAAATGTTACTATGGTGGGAGATAGAGGCAAGCTGTTTCACTTGGGCACAGGCATCTCTCCTTTCCTGGGGAGCAGGTAGCCAAGAGGAAACAAATGTTTTGTGTGGAGTATCAACCTGCCAAAGACAGAGGCAGTGGGGTCTGCAGTAAGGAGCTTGAGGAGCCCGAGTGAGAGGAGTAGGGACCAGGCTTTCATGCTCCAGGAGTGAAAGGGAAATAGGTTTTCTCAGGAGTTACAGAGACCATGTTACCCCACAGGGCAAAAGGAAGCTAGCATTCTTAGGAGTTTCCAGAGTGAAGATGGGTGGAAAAAAATGGAGCATATTTGTTACGAAAATACTGTCTATTGGGAATTTTAATTGTACTTTTTATAAGCTTATTTATTATTAATAATTAGATATGTTGTATGAGCGAGTCTTGTGGTGGCACCCCCATTTCCCTCCTCCTGGTCCCTAACCCACTGGGGGCTCTCCTCAGAGGGATTATTGGACCAGACCTTGGGGTGGGGGTTATGAATTGTAGAAGTAGCCAGTTTTTTCCTTTGTGTGTTGTTGTTGAGGGGGGCAGTATCTCTGGATATTCTCCCGCCACCATGGCTCTTACAATCTTTGAGCCCCCTCTTCTGCTAAGTTCCCTGAGTCATGGTGGGTGAGTTTTAAGTCTGGTTTACTGTTGAGGTCTTGAGTCTCTGGATTTCTGCTTTGGACTGTGTTGGGTGTCCTGGGTGTCTGTCTCCATTACTCTTTCATAGGTTGTCTGACTTGCTGTAGAGGGAGCTCTCTTACTCCTCTCACCACGTCCTCCAAAGTTTCGTTGGGGCTCTGTGTGATATCATAATTCTTTTTGCTACATCTAAGTAGAGCTAGCTTCTGGTTTGGCAGGAACTAAGTTGAGACTATTTCTAGGGGTAAAGGAAACAGGAGTCCTGAACAGAGGTTCTCTATGGGAAGGTAGTGTTTCATGGGCACGTGGGCAGAGGACAAATGGTTTTTTGGAAGAGTGAAGGAAAACACATGAGGGACAAGCTTATTCAGCACCTTAGGGAGGGCAAAATGAGGAGGAGGGAGCGTGGTGGAGACCAGGGACAGGCTTTCCCATGGAGAGAGCCCAGGTTCAAGGGCGACAGGGATAAGGCTTTATTTCAGTGTGTGCTATAGGATCAGTAGTTCAGAGGGCTCTGGAGTGGAACAAACCTCAAGGACCTCAGTCTAGACTCTGTGCTTGGTGTCAGGTGATGTAGGCCATTGGTGCGGTAACGGAAAGCTCGGTGGGGCTGTTCTACATGCCTGACAGCCCACAGGCTGGACAGCAGGACCTTTCCAGAGAGATGACTCTTGTAGGCCCTAGGGAGCTCATTTAGGAAGTGACCAGGCTGGCTGCCAAGCCCATATTCAAATCTGGCTTCTTTGCATACTAGATGGGAAACCCCACACAACAGGGCAGGCCAGGTTGGGCAGTATAGGCGCCTCAGAGGTTGACTACATTGGTTCTATTACTCCTACCCAAACTTTGTATGGCTTTAATTAAATTAATTAATTAATTATTGGTGTGTGTGTGTGTGTGTGTGTGTGTGTGTGTGTGTGTGTGTGTGTGTGTGTTTGGTGTATACACCTGTGTCTGCTAATAGGGTGCTCCATGTACTTGCTAGCAGTGCCCATGGGCTTCCCTGTGGCTGCTGGAGGAAAACATTGGGTGTTCCCTTCCATCACATCCATTCCTCTCACTGATTCCACCTTCTCCCCCCATAGGACTTCAGTGACAGATGTGCATGTCTGTTGACATGGGCTCTAGAGATTTGAACTCAGGTGGTCTCAGGCCCTCATGCTTACACAGAAAGAACACTTAACTGCTGGGCCATCTCTCCAGCCTGGTTCTTTCTTTGTTTTCATTTTTTGGCTTTTGAAGCAGGGTCTCACTCTAGCCCAGGCTGACCTGGAATTCACTCTGTAGTGGCTGTATGCCTTTAATCTCATTAGCACTCAGGAGGTTGAGGAAGGAGTATTCATGAAGGCCAGCCTGGGGCTAGAGGTGGGGATGGGGGGATGTGCCATCAAGACCAACCTCATTTTTTTTTTTATTTTAAAAAATGTGGGGTTTTTTTTGTTGTTTTTGAGGTAGGGTCTTGCTCTAGCCCAGGCTCACCTGGAATTCACTCTGTAGTCTCAGGGTGGCCTCAAACTCACAGCAATCCTCCTACCTTTGCCTCCCCAGTGCTGGGATTAAAGGTGTGCGCCACCACACCCAGCTAGGAGCAGTATTTTTAAAATTTTATTTTATTTATTGAAATTTAAAAAATGTTGTATTTACTTATTTGAGAAAGTGAGAGAGAAAGCATTAAAGAAAGAGGCACATAGAGAGAGAATGAGCATGCCAGGGCCTCCAGCCACTGCAAATGAATTCCAGGTGCATGTGCCACCTTGTGCATCTGGCTTGCGTGGGGACTAGGGAATCAAACCCAGGTCCTTAGTCTTTGCAGGTAAGTGCCTTGACCACTGAGCCAACTCTCCAGCCTCTGTGGGCAATGTTTATACATGTATATGATGTACTTGGATCATATTCTCCTCGTCTTCCCCTCCTGCTAGGCCCTTTCTTCTTTCCAGCTGGTCCCTCTTCTACTTGCATCTCTCTCTTTTTAAATATTTTTTTATTTGTTTGTAAGCAGAGAAATATATAGGGACGTGAGCCAGACAGAGAATGGGCACGCCAGGGCCTCCAGCCAATACAAATGAACCCCAGATGTATGTGCCATGTTGTATACCTGGCTTTACGTGGGTACTGGGGAATTGAACTAGGGTTGGGAGGCTTTGAAGGCAAGCGCCTTAACTGCTGAGCCATCTTTCCAGCCATGATCTCTTTTTTTGTGACTCACTGAGTTTAACTAGGTTTGTTTGCATGAGCACGGATGAGAGTTACTTACTGGAGCATGGACAGCTTACCAGTGACTACACTAGTGGAGAAAATGTCTGAGATACTCAGTGAAAGAAACTATTGCAGTGCTGCAGTGCTCTCAGTGGCTGCTGTTCTGACTTCAAATCTTTGCTGAGACTGCCCCAGCTATCTGGAGCCTCATGAGGCTCAGGAGTATGGAGGCATGAGAGAGAGCCCGTGTGCCCAGACTGGTGAGGGCTCAGCATAGGCATGGGGAGAACTCAGCAGATACTTTGAGACCAAGACATGTCTTTTCTTGAGAAACCTTATATGTCCTGTGGATGGTCCGGTCAAGGGGTGGGAACTCCCCTATCATAATAAGGGCTCTAGCTTATTTTTCTATGAATTATTTACTGAACCAAGGGACCTAGTTTGTACCAACAATAAGTTCAAGAGGAGGTATGTGGTAAAAGAATAACTAGTCAGCTTTAGGAGAGGGAGTGGTGTGGTCTGGAGTCACCAGGAAGGCATCTGGGAAGAAGCCAGACTGGTTCTCTCTCTCTCTCTCTCTCTCTCTCTCTCTCATTGTAACACTATATAGGGTTGAGTGCGACAGAAAGGAGAAAGATCTAACATTCATTGACTATTAGCTTCCACTAATACTTGGATAGATAATTCAGACCAACTTTACTACTGAGGACAACTAGGGAGCCTACCTTTTATCCTGAAGGTATTTGCCATCCTAAAACTGGGGAATATTTTAGATAATCTTGTGGCAAAAATAAGAGTCCATGGTCTCAAGAATGGGGGACCTGCAGAGTCCCATGTACTTTGGGTTGGGACCCTGAAGGCTTACAGCCTGGGAATAAGGAGAACAGAAATAAATTATTCTCACAGGTATTTGTGGGTGACTAAGATTACAGTTAGGTTAATGTGCCCCAGGCACCTGGCCAAAGCAAACAAGCATGTTCAGAGTATGGCAGCGTCATTTCTAGCCTTTTTTTTTTTTTTTTTTTTACTATTTCTTTTGTTCACAATAGAGGCCATTACTTTTTTTGTCAAGACAGGCTCTTGCTATGTAACCCTGACTGGCCTTGAACTTGGAGCAATCCTCTTGCCTCAACTTCCCACATGCTGGGTGGGATTGCAGGTAGGTGTTAGCATGCATGGCTCCTCAAATTACTATTATTATTATTTTTCAAAGTAGACTCTCATTCTATCCCAGGCTGACCTGGAACTCACTGTGTAATTAATTCCAGGCTGGCCTCAAACTTATGGTGGTCCTCCTACCTCTGCCTCCTAAATGCTGGGATTAAAGGTGTGCACCACCATGACTGGTGCCTCAAATTATTATTATTAAAAATTTTTTTTGCAAGCAGAGAGAGAGAGAGAGAGAGAGAGAGAGAGAGAATGAGTGTGATAGGGCCTCTAGCCACTGCAAAGGAACTCCAGATGCATGTGCCACTTTGTATATCTGGCTTACATGGGTACTGGGGAATTGAACCCAGGTCCTTAGGCACTGGAAGCAAGCACCTTAACCACTGAGCCATCTCTCCAGCCCTCAAATTATTTTTTAAAAACATTTTTGCTTATTTGCAAGAGAGAGATGGGGAAGAAATGTATGTGTTTGCACACTAGGGCCTCTTGCCACTGCAAAAGAAATCCAAACACGTGTGCCACTTGTGTCTGGAGAATCAAACCCAGGTCTGAAAGCTTTACAAGAAAGTACATTTAACCACTGAGCCATCTCCTTAGCCCCTCAACTTATTTTTAAAAAGTGTTTTATATATATATATATATATATATATATTGGGGTTGGGGATGAAGCTCAGTTGCTAGAGTGCCTAGCACTCACGAGGCTCTCAGTTTGATCCCCAGCACCACTTAAACTAGGCATGGTGCTACATAGCTATAATTGTGGCACTCAGAAAGTGAAGGCAGGAGGATCAAAAGTTCAATGTCATCTTCAACCTTGGTTACCTGAGACCCTGTCTCAAAAACATAAAGGGGCCCAAAAAACAAATCAAACAAAAAGTGTTTTTTATATACTATTTCACACCAAACTAAGAAAACATGAAAAATATCTAGCAAAAGTCAAGTGAAGGCTGGGGAAATGGCTCAGCAGTTAAGGCACTTGCCTGCAAAGTCTAATGACCTGGGTTTGATTTCCTGGTACCCATATAAAGCCAGATGTACAAGGTGGCACATGCCTCTGGAATTTATTTGCAGTGGCTAGAGGCCCAGGTTTGCCCATTTTCTCTCTCCATCTGCATCTGTCTCTCTCAAATAAATAAATACTAAAATATTTTTTAAAAAGCCAAATGACCATAGAAATGGGTTCATAGAGCCCTAGCTTTTGTAGTCACTAGATATGATTTGTGAAATTAAAATTATATTCCCTATATTTAGGAAAGTCAAAAGAAAACATCAGAAATTCCAGCAGAGACCAGTGACTATAAAAAGTGGCAAAGCCAAGCTGGGCTGTAGCTAGAGGCTTTTCTCTGCTGTGAGATTAGGAGCCTAAGGTAAAAGATGAATGGATTTTATTTGTTTTCAAGGTAGTGTCTCTCTCTAGACCAGGCTGACTTAGAATTCACTATGTAGTCCCAGGCCAGCCTGGAACTCACCTCTCCTCCCAAGTGCTGGGATTAAAGTGTGTACCACCATGCCTGGTTTAAAACGAATGAATTCTCATGAGAACTTGCTGTGGTAAGAAATCAGGCCAGTCCTGAACCTTTCCTGTCTCTCTCTACCCTGGGCTCACCCAGTGGTGACGTGATGTGTCCCAGTGTGCTAAGGATATGCCTGGGCCTTTCATACTCACCAGTAGCCTAGAATTGGGCCTCTAGGTGGTGCTGTTGGGGCTGAGGTCCAGTTTGCAAATCTTTTGATCTGTGCTTGTGTGTCCTGGCCCAGTCTTGCTGACTGGATCTGGATGGGAGCACCCATACCAGCATGAGGCAGTACAAGGACATGGCCATCAACATGGACCGAGGGAGCTGTTGGAGAAGCTTCTTTATCAGGCTTGAGAACTGGAAAGGGATCTCCTTCTACCAACAGTGATAGAGCTGAGTTTTCAGACCCTAAAACTTGGAGAGAGAATTCTCTCTTCACAGGGGCTCACAGCGGTTCTAAGAAGGTAGAATGAAATACTGGTGAGTTGTTGTTTGTTCGATTTCCTCTTGGTCTCTTCCTTGGACCAAGGTCAGACTCCTGTGTGTAATCATATGGCAGAGAGGGGACTCTAGAAGACTGGGAAAGAGCTAAGGAGAGGCAACCTCTAAGAGTCATTAAAGACTTCCGAGTTTATGAACGCTTTACAAATTTCTGGAATCACTCCAAAGCTATTTGTGTAAGGATGTGATTCTGAACAATTTACCAAAATCCTTGAGAGTGAACCGGGCGTGGTGGCTCACTCCTTTAACGCCAGCAATTGGGAG
>PVHP010004265.1:0-72242 GCA_004024765.1 Zapus hudsonius | reverse complement strand
CTCCCATTTAGAAAGCAGTGGAAGGTATAGAGCCATTTCTGAAGACAGAGTGAGTTTGAGATGAATAGTAGCAAAGCCCCATGTGTGGTTAGTAGGGTCAGTAGATAAATAAAAGACAAAACAGGGAGCCATCAAAACTGATACACCTGTTCACAGCATACATGTTGCTTTAACTTAAACCTTCGTATGCTGTCTTTCTCCACTGTCTTGCCTTAGAGCCAGACCTTTGCTTTAAGTCATGCATTCATTGCATACACCAAACCCACTGCACTTCCTGTATATCTTGAACTTCTACTTCCTTTTTGGAGGAGAACCTGAAGGCATGCAGTCTAGAATTTTATCAATGATTTCCCCAGTCTTATTCCACCTTTGACAAGTCTTTCAGAACATTCTATGTGATTTCACTTCTCCAACCTGTGCTCTTCATGCCCACCGTTCATTCAAAAATTTCTACGTTTCGGTTTCTTCTTGAGAAGACTTTTCCTAATGATGACTAATATGTAACTCTCATGTGTGAAGAACTTCCCATGCAGTGTGTTGCTGAGGCAAATGCCTGACATGAAGGATGTCAGTGTGATTTTCCACCACCGCCACGAACACCATCCTTTGAGGCAAGTACTGTTTTCTCCTTCTAGAACGTGGAAGCTCACAGATGGTAAGACATTTGTGTGAATGGGCAATAGGTTAATAATGCACCTGAAATTGGTAGTCTCTAGACTAGCTACTGGGATAAACAAACGCTCCCAGGAATTAACTCCTCAGTTCTTGCACTGGCTTTAGAGTGAGGTAAGCACGGTCACAGTCACATTTGAAAGATCAGGAAACTGAGATATAGGAAGAAGCACAGTTACCAAGAGTCCCCTAAGTCAGCTGGGATAAGAAACCAAGGCCATTTGATTCCAGAGCCAGCCCTTGTCATCAATCCACTGTGCATAGAGATAGCAAACCCTTATCTTGCAGAATTTCAAAACTGATTCAACCCAATAGAGATCAGTTTGGTCAAATGCTTGTCACCCAATAGTTTCCAGACAAAAGTCATTCCTTTCTACATACAGAATGCTCTTCTTTGGTAGCTCAGACACTGGCATTTCATTTATTTTTTTCCTTGATTCTTTCATATTGTCCCCCCAACCAAAAATCAAAATAAGGCTGATTTGTGAGGTTCTGAGCACCCACTTTGCCTTGGGAACTGAAAGATTCCCACATATGTATTAAAAAAAAAACAAATCAATTTTCTGTGCAGACATGATTTCTTTTGAAAGGTGACACAGTCCTTTTAAAAATAGCTATGGGTTCCATCGTGCAAAGATAGTGACACAGACTGAGAGCTTTCAGAGAGGTGTAGATTCTGAGGCAGCCCAGATAAAGATCAGTAATTCCATCCAGGGGAGAGTGTGCTAAATGTTATAGGTTAAGCTGCTGTGTTCTTACTGCTAATCAAACTTCAGCACCATGCCTCAGCCTCCATAAAGAAAGGGTAAATTATTTAGAAATATTTGCCAGGGCTCCAAGCTTCACAAGTATTACTTGTTCCCAGAATTCTTGGGTCTGTCTAGATGAGGAACTCTGAGGTCTCCCAGTGGATGCTGGGAAATTAAAGATAAATGACAACCCAGCCAGTACCTTCTGCTCTTCAGATGCAGAGACAACAGAGAGGAATGCAGGCTCTTAGTGCAAACCCCCTGGGGGCCAGCTCCTTCTGGATATGAACTCAAGGCAGAAGAACTTGCTCAGGGGGGTTGATGTTCATCTATCCCATGCAAAGATTTTGATGGTGGGTTGTGGAATTTAGGTTTCTTTTTTTACTGTTGAAAGCAGGGCTGTGTTCCAACTTTCTAGATGTGCAGTCTTGATTTGTAACCTATGCCAGTTCCCATGGTGTAAATATTCTCATGGCTGACTTTCAACTAACACAAGGAAGTTGGTTAACAGAGCCAGGAAGAGGTATGCATGGACAACTCTCTTCCTCTGAGCAACTCCTGCTCTCTGCTATTAGAGAGATGGCTGCCCCAGAGCCACCACCATAAGACCCTGTTTCTCTTCTGAACATGGACCTAGCTTTTCACTGAGGTCTGATGGCAATGCCCACAGTACTTGCAGAGCAAGCAGAAAAGACAGTGGCAGCCTGACTTTGGGCTTTCATGAGTTGGAATTATTTGCCTCCCAAGCTCTTGCCTGGGAGGAAAAAAAAAGAGTTCAATCAAATTGGTCAATTTTTGAAAGTAATGCATTTATCTTGAGCCTGTATGTGTCCACACATGATCTTGTTCAATGCTTATTGGCAATCCTAGCAGGTGGTATTGTTAGCTCATTTTTCAAGTGAGGAAACAGGCATGAAGCCATGTGACTGAGAGTTTGGATCTTAGACATAAGCTCATGTCTGTCTTGCTCTACAATCCATTCTTTTGTCTCCAACCATGTCTCAAGCAATCTCAGAAGAACATTAGCCGAGATTGCAATTAGATTGCAGTGAGATTCCCCAGGAGAGCTGCAAGCAAGGATTAGCAAAGCATGAGGAAGAAGACAAGTGAAAGAGGACAAGAGGACAGGGGCTGGAGAGATGACTCAGAGGTTAAGGCATTTGCCTGCAAAGCAGAAGGACCAGAGATCAAGTCCCCAGTACCCACATAAAGAAAGATGCGCAAGATGGCACATGTGTCTGGAGTTTATTTGCAGTGGCTGGTAGCCCTTGTGTGCCCATTCTCTCTATCTTCCTCTTCCTCTCACACTCTCTCAAGTAAATAAATGAAAACACTAAAAAACATAAATTTTTGTAAACCAAAAAAGACCAGGTGAGCAATCAGAAAACGTGAGCCTGCTTTTCAACGAGGCCATCACAATCATGGGACAGTGTGGCTCCCAGAGACAGGAGTCAGAACTCTTCAACGGTCAGATCCTTGTGTCCTGAGACAGGCATGGTGGAGTTAAGAAGTAGCAAGCCCTTATCTTTGAGAACAACCACACAAAATAATATTGCTTGTGACATGCCCAGTAACACTTTTCCAATGAGGAGCATCCTCTCATTGATCGGGCACGGTGAGCAGCCTCTCGTGGACACACATCCACTTTGCAGCTGTTCCTCCTAGGAAACCACTGCTCACCTCCCACCACTGTCCTTGCTTCTGGCATCTCCCTTGAGTGTCAGTCATTTTTAAGATACCAAATGAGAACTGGCTATGTAGGATACTGGTGTTAGCACTCATCCCTGGAGGAATTTGAGCTTGATCATTATTTAATTGCAAATGGAATTCTCTTTCTGGTGGATATATCCCAAAATCAGGAATTGTGGCATCGTTCACGCCCTGGCATTTTATGGAAGGATTGTCCAAGCATCATTTGATGTGGTTGAATGTATGATTTTATCAATTGGGAAGATAGTGTATGAAGTTATTGTTTTTGAGAAGAATTTTCAAGAAAGAATGTTCTGGGAGCACTTGACATACTAGCAAAGCAACTTCTAGGCATGCAGGAACTTCCTATTAATGCACTGAGAGAGAACACTTCTGTCTGTGGAATTTATTAGAACTGATGAGACCTCACACAAACATTCGGTAGCTCATCCTTTGGAGTGTGGAAAGAGAATGACCAAGCAAGTTCTAGAAAGAAGGCTATGATATGAAACTGCCTCAGTTTCTTTTCTAGAGTTGTGGTGGGGGGATGTAGAGTATAACAGAACGACAGACAAGGATTAGGGGTCTGGAGTCATGGTGGCGGCCGGTGTACAACATAACAGAATTGCAGAGAAGGGTTGGGGGTCTGGAGGTATATGACAGCTCTAGGCTCTGAATGTTCCTGATTCCCTCTTGCTGTCAGCTTCCAAGAGTGCCTGTGGGTATGAGCACGGGCTCCTGCCCTGCTTCATTCAGACCTCTTTGAATGTGCATTTTGTGAGATGCTTTGTTTCTTTCCAGTGCTCAACCTTGGGCAGCTGAACAAGGCCTGGACTGAAGCCCATCATGGCTCAGTCACACCTGTTTGGAAACCCCCTGACATCAAAGGAGTCTTGGGTCATCCTTCCAGCAGCAGCGAGACCTTTGGCCCACTGAAACCTTGGACTACCCTGAGTTGGGTTCCAGGGCAAGAATCAGAGAGACTGGCAGACTTGACCCTTCTACCTGGATAGATATTCTCATTGTCCAGCACAGCTGGCACACTTGAACGTTAGAGCTGCAGCAGCCGGCATTGCATGCCTGCCTGTCTGCATGACCCATGAGCCTCCTTCTACAGGACCTCCTGTCTGTCATCCCTACGGATAGGTTAAGAGCTTGCCAAGACGGGACTCTGCATTCCGTCTGCATGACCCTGATCCTCTCTCTCTCTCCAGCCTCAAGAGAGATTGAGCTGGCTGGGATGTCTGCAAGTGGGTGGGATCATGTGACTGGCTGGGCTCTGTCTTCTCACAAATGAACGTCATCAGAATTAAAAATAATCACAGCTGGGCATCAGTGAGCAGGGGGAGGTCAGGGGTCAACTGCCTGTCTGTGCTCATTGCTTGAAGGTTAGGCTCCTGTCCCTGGGACACTTGTCTGTGGAAAGGTGGCTCAATATACTGGCCATTGCTACCCTGCATCTAACTAACAAGTTCAGGCCGCTCTGTCTCCGCCAGAAACTCCACTCTCATTAAAAGCAGCTTCTAAGTCAGGTTCAAGGTTCCCCTCCCTGCTGCCCCTTTTCTATGCTCGCAGAGACCATCATGTGAGGCAGTTGTGCCTGGGAAAGGCTGATGGAGTTCCCACCACACAACCACAAAGTGGTAATGCTGGTGACAGGGGAGAGTGCCCCAAAACAGGTCACCTGAGTATGCTGATGTGCCCAACAGCAGTGTTTGCCCAGGACATGTGCCCCAGAAGGGAGCCTGAGCTACAGGTGAGCCATTGGGGTTCTTTACCCCACCCTCAGCAAGGGAGAACAGCCATCCTTCCCTACATGGACTGTGCACCCTGGGTGGGGATGAGAGTGAGACCCTGCCCTGCCTATGCCATCAACAGATAGAGGAAAGCACACTGTCATTCTGTCATCCTGAGCAGCTACCTGGGTGGCCCTTCCTCTAGCTAACAGCTGGGACTTGAAGGGAGCTGATGACAGATGTGGCTCACCTTCATGACGCTCAGAGGCAGAAATAAACTTGAATTAGGAAAATCATCCCAGTGACTAAACATTTATGGATGTCATGAACAATTGACCCTGAAAGGTGACATGTCAGCAACGAACAAGGGACACAGAGTTCAGGGGTCCATGAAAATGTTTTGCTTTAATTTCTTCTAAATCTAAGGAGAAAAAAAAATGATAATGTATAGATAATAAAGAACCCAGCCTGGACAATATAATTATTGCTAGGTATGGTGGCACATGTCTATATTCCCAGCACTCAGAAGAAAAGCAGGCTAACCAAAGGTCCAAGACCAGACTAGCTACAGGGTGAGTTCTTGGATAGCCTGGGCTACATGCTGAGACCCGTCTCAAAAAAATTAAAAAAGGAAGAGGAGGAGGAGGCACTCCAATTCTCCAATTTCAAGAGTACTCGGGTCCCAAAAACTCAATGACCAGCTTTGTCTCCCACCCCCTCCCCCATGCTGTTGAGGTTACTTAGGAAGGGACATGTCTGGAAGGCTTCTCTACAAATGCAATAACTGAGCTGTGACGTGCCAGCGATCTGGAGTTTCCGGCAGAACTAGAGGTGAGGTCAGGCAGCACATGTTAAGGCCCTCTGGAGTCAGGCTAAAGAGTAGGGTTAGGGAACTAAAAATTGCTCAGAGAAAGGGCACATACAAACAGAGAGCTGCAGAAGTAGACATTGGTGTTGGTGTCTGACGTCAGAGCTATGAAAACCCAGGAGTGTTTGACTCCAGATAGTTGTGATGATGGCAGAGATCAAGGTCTCACTCTAAAAATTGCCCTGGTTCTCAGGAGATTGAGTTACAGGACACCCAGAGTGGAAACAGTGTGAGCACTTGGGAGTGAAACGGTGCAGGTGAGAGATGACTGTAACCTAGACTAAGGTGATAACAGTGGAGGGGGGAGAAAAGGACCAATCTGAGAGATGCCTAAGCGGCAAAAAGTTCAGGATTGGTGGTCCTCGGAGGCACTGAAGGGGCTGGGAGAAGTCACAAGGGCCCCCAGGAATACAGTTGGTAGGTGGCAGTGTATCCACAAAACCCCAGGGGTTGTGGTAGAAACTAGAAAGTTTTTGTGGAAATTAAAGTTGTCAGCCCACCCCAACCCCTAGTTCAGAATCTGGTATCCCTGGGGAAGCTATCATTAAGTAATTGTTCTATAAATAGCCCAGGGAAGAAATGGACAAGGCAGGACAGAGGAGCATGCTCAAAGACATCCAGGTGGAGACAAGCAGGGATGTGGTCCTGATACAGAAAGGAGAGATGTGGGAGGCAGGAAGGAGGGTGGATAGCAGCGCACACATCCTCACTGGCTGAGGAAGACTGCAGAGGAAGAGCTAGTGAAAGGCTTCCACCAGAAGGGCTGGGCCTGCTGGATGGCTTCAGTGGGCTGAGAAGATGATTGTGTGGCCTGAAGGTTTCATGCTCTTTAGTTAAAATTGAGCTTGCAGGAATGAGGCTTTGGAAAGACATGTTGCAAGGATGACAAGGTTCTACGTGTGTGTGTGTGTGTGTGTGTACATGTGTGTGAGAGAGAGAGAGACATGTGTATGATGTTTGTGAATGCATGAACTCTAACACCACCCTGATCCCACCATCAGGAGTCAGAGACCTGATTCTATTTTAAGAATGTGGGATGCATTTCCCAGGAGAGAAGGTTGTGAAATGTTGGGGAGGAGTTAGGTCTGAGCTCAGCCAAGGCATGTGGGAGTTTGAGTTAAGACCCTTCCAGAAGATAGACTTTGGATTAAGTGTCCCAGAATAAAAATGAGTGTAACACTGTTAAAATGGTTGAAGGAGAAAAAGTAATCTTATCAAGAAAGAAGAAAGCTTTTATATTGGAGCCAACTTTGGTTTTAAAATGTTATGAAACAACTTCTGACTGTTTCCCAAACATCTCTGTTCCTCCCCCAGAACTCTGCCAGCTCTTGTGTTCTGTGTTCCACATCTTCCCTCCCAATCTGACATTGTCTCCCTAGATTTCTTACATGCAGAATTTGCCTCATAGGTAGTTATCGCCAATGGGTGTACATGTGTGTGTGCACGTACGTGTGTGCACACGTGCATCAGAAAAATGTAACCTTTGTTACTTTTGAGGCAGGTTCTTTTTTGCCTATGATTCCAGGCACTGGGATGAGGTGAAAACCTCACTGATGGTGAAAAGGATCTAATTCAAATGAACCCAAGGGGCTGGAGAGACGGCTCTGTGGGTAAAGCACTTGCTTTGCAAGCATGAGGTCCTGAGTTTATGTCCCCAACATCTCTGGTAAAATTCAGGGAATGGAGGTGCACACCTTTCATCTGGGTACCAGGTATCAGAAACAGGGAAGCCCTGGGGCTCACTGACTACTAGTCCAGCCAAGTTGGTGATCTGCAGTGAGAGATCAGTCTCAAAGAGTAAGGTGAGCAATTGAAGAAGCCATCTGACATTGACCTTTGGTGCCCACACACATGCACGCACACCTAAATATACACATATGGATATGCATATACATGTGTCTGAATATGACACATATGCACACACCAAAGGGGGAAAAAAAGCACCCAAGGTCTAGGCATGTTGGCACACACCTGTTAACCCAGCACTGGGGAGTTTGAGGCCAGCCTGAGCTACATACTAGGCTCTAAGAGAGTGTGAGCTATATAAGGAGGCTTGTCTCACAAAGCCAAAAATACTCAAGGACTGTTTTCTTCCAGGGACACTGTTCCTTGGCCACTTGGACAGCAGCAGGCCCATGGCTGTGTTTCCTCACCAACATCAACCCTTTTGGCTCCAGCAGCTATGTGAGCTATTGGAACACTGTCATTTCTCACCACCCGACTTCTGCTCCTTGCTATCTGCATACAGCCATTCCTCGCTCTCTAGCCTCCATGGCTTCCATCCCAAAAACCTCCATTCTTTTTGTATATGTGTGTTTATGTCTGGGGGGGCGGCCTGTGTATGTACACATGTGTGTGAAGCCTAGAGGTCAACCTCAGCTGTTTTTCCTCAGGTACTATCCATTTTGTTTGATGACAGAGTCTCACTAGCCTGGAACTTGCCAAGTAGGCCGGCTGTTCTTGCTGGCCAGGAAGCCCCAGGGACACTCCTGTCTCCTCCCCAGTGCTGACATTACAAGTGTATGCCACCACACCCAACTTTTTTTGTGGACCCTAGGGATCCAACTCAGGCCATCTCCCCAACTCCACAAGTCTCCATTCTTATCCCCACCTACTGGAAAGTGTCCCTGATTCACTTCTGGCCATCTTTCTGCCTTGGCCGAAAATGCAGAGCCATGTGTGACCTGTCACTGGCATTGGTCAAGGGGGAGACCTACTCTGCTCCAGGACTCAGGCTCCCTCCACCTGGCTGCCTGGCTTGTCTACACCTCTCCTACTACACACTCCATCTGCCCTGAAATGATCTTACATATCTGACCCACACCTCTGGCCTTCTTCATGGCCTGGACATCCTGAGACATGTGGAGGAATTCCCCAAAATATTTACCCAGAAAGCCCAGAGGGTTGTTCATGGTGCTATGGATTTATTCTTAACGCACAGGGCTAAATAAAAATCACAAGCCATTATTTTTCCATGGGGACCTCAGGAATTTGGGCCATCACCTTAGCCATTTTGATTTAAATCAAGCTCTGTTGAAAAGTGACTTTGTAACCTAGACCCAGGCCCCCTGCCCTCCCAGGATCTCAGTTGTCCTTAGAGAAAGACAGAATGCTAGGAGCCAACCTTTCAATGTCTTGGAACAATAAAGAGCACGAGGAACTCAAGGTTCCCATTGAGTGGCATGTGACTTTTCAGCCAGCTCTCATTTCCAGTTGCATGGGTCGGGGTGGGAGCTGGGGCACACACGACCAATGCACTGGGAGGAGTGGGCAAACACACTTAACAAAGCTAGGTTTATAATCTCAAAAAATCCCCTAAAAAGAGTTCACAAAATTTCTCAATCCCACTTATTTGTTTGTGGGTTTCTGAAGTTAGACTGGTATCTGCTTCTCTCCTCTCTCTCTCCCTCTCTCTCTCTCTCTGTGTCTCTCTCTCTCTCTATCTCTGTCTCTCTTTCTCTCTCTGTCTCCTTGGTGATAGTTATTAGGTAAAGGTTTCATACTTTAAACTCTATAATGACACGTAGAATATAGATTTCAGATTCTACAGTTCCACAAGCAATATCCATCTCATTTACCATCTCTTTCAGCAGCTCCCACATGGGAATGATTTAAGCCCCTTCCTCTCACCCTAATATCTGGAGACATTGCTGGCTGTCAGAACCAGGAGGAAGGGTCCGCACCTGACATCTAGCTAAGCATTCCATGCTGCACAGGACAGTCCCTACCATGAAGAATGATCTGGCTGCAAAGAGTATCTGTGCCCAGGTTTAGGCAGCTGGCTCCGTTGGCTGTGGCTGAAAGCCAGGTGCCTGGCTTTTAAACTGCTCATGTCTCTTATTAGCCGACTGACCTTGGGTATTTGTTTACTCAGTTTTTAATCTACTCAAACGATGTAGAGTAATTTCACAATAAGGCTGTTGACATGATAGGGGATATGCAACTTCGCACAAGGTGCTTCATGAATATTAGCTATGATTTTTTTCTCTCAATTCCATCAATAACTCTTGACCTTAAAGAAGTTCGGAAAGGCTAACTCCTGCCATCGATGAAGGACAGAGTCAGGAATCCACCTTGGACCCTTTGGTCCCTCTCCATGGTCTCAGTCTGTATGCTTTGATGCCTCTTTAGTCTCTATGGTGAGCCAACATGGGGCCCAAATGTCCTGGAACACCCTCTGTAACTCTAGATGGATGGAACTGTGAGTCTAGCTAAGAAGCCCTGCAATGACAAAAGCAGGTAAGGAGAGTCTCCACATGACGTCATTCTCCCCCATGCTTTGGCCTCAGAGCCTCCTGGAGCTGAGCAGATGACTTAACTCGGTCAAGGGTGTGGTGCCTCAGGCTTTGGCAGGACATTTTGTGATCCGGTCACCCTCCCTGGTCCCTGGAGCAGGTGCTGTGTCCCCTAATAACCGGCCCTGATTGAGACTCTGGCTGTCCAGAGTTCTGGATGGCACTCCTCAGCCAGCTCTGATCTGAAGGCAGAAACTGGGGCCAAATGAGGCACAGCGTCATCTCAATGGGTGACATTTCCACCCTGGACAGTGTCCTGGCATGCTCACCTCAGGCTGTGAAAATAGGGCATCTTGGTATGTCTAGCGTCACTGTGCTGTTTGCCCAGGGTAGCAAGGGGGAGAAGGCAGCACCCCCACAATGCCCCTCAGCTCCGTCTGGAGGTGATGAGTATGTACTCATGCTGCCCTCCACACCCGTGCCTGATGCTCGTTCATGGAGACCTAGCATCTTGCGAGGTGAGGGACCTGCTCTGCAGTCCTACGTCAGCTGTTCTAAGCCCCTAGACACTTCTTGGGAAAAGGAGCCCATGTTCCTAACATCCTGGGCCGGCACAATTCCAAGTTTCTGTAAAGTCAGGGATGCCAGGATTCTGTGGCTCTGAAAGCCAGAGACTTCCATGAGTCTTTTACATGGAGATATAGATTTTGTGACCCTGGTTTTGCCACTTGCTAGTTCAGAGAATTCCACCAACAGAAACAAACCAAAGAACTTCAAGAAACCTGGAACAAAACTTCTGAAAGCAAAGATAGTTGGAGAGAATGTATTCTGTGGCACACTGGCCCTCATGTACTATGTGTCCCTGGACAAGACAAAGGACTTCCCTTGAGCCTGCTTTTCCTATTCTGTAACCTGGGTTAATAGCCTTGTCCCAGAAAGTGCTGTAGAGGTTAAATGCACCTACCAGATTCACGTAGAATGTTGAACAAAGTTAGGCATCCTCAGTGTTGCAGAAGCAGCCAAGCACTGGGTGTAGGGTGGCTCCAGGCTCTGGTACTGAGAGGTAGGGTAGGCATAAAACCTTCAAAAAATCTGGGGCTGTGAGCCTAGCTGGTCACTGGAGCAGTTAGCCATGATGGGGGACCTTGTCATTTAGGCCCATGACAATGGGTCAGAAGATCTGGCCTGACTCATTTAGAGTCAGTGTAAGAACTGCCATCCAAGTCATGAGGGTCACTTTTATACCAGCATTATTTCCTGGTGGAAGAGAACCAGTTATCCTGAAAGCCTGCCCTCAACGATGAATGCCAACCGGGCCAAATGCACTTTGGTTTCTCTGTCGTTGAAGTTTGGCCTGATATTATAGGGATACTTTGAATTCTTCAAAGAGTAATTCTCACTTACCTTTTCTCCTCTTTTCCCCTTCAGGTCTTACCCCTTTTATCACACTAAAGTGCCAATCAATATTTTGAGATAGATGTTACATCTTAGCTTTTTATAACATCACTTGTCCCAGAAGGGACACTGTATCTTTAAGGAAATGGACCCTGTATCCTGTTTCAGAAGGATTAAAACCCTTTAAAGAGACAGAAGAGGCTGTAAACTCCGATCATATTCTTATTCTCTCTTCATTATCCTGTCCACTATCTATCCCTGCTGAGTAAATCTGGTTGTGTGTTTCTCCAAAGTGGTCATAAGAAGAAATTTATTTACTCCGCTTTGCACTGGAGGGGCATTACTGAGCTTCAAGGCTCTCCGAAGTCATAAAGATTTTGCAGTGTGTGCAAAAGGAGCAGAAATTCCGAACTTCTTTCCCCCTCTGAGGTCGTTTGGCCATCCAAAGGGGGACCCACTTCTCATTTTCTGACAGGGTTTATTTCCGTTAGATTTTCCAATTAGCAGGAAAAGGTCACACTAATGTTGGTGCTGGGTAGAGGAAGAGGATCAAGCTATGCAAATAGAAACATCCTTGGAAGGACAGCATTCAAAAAGGAGTCCGCTTCCTTCATTTCCTAATTGTAAAAATTGCATATATGTGTGTATAACCACTTCTGCCGGGGAGGAAAAAGACAATCGTGACTACGTGATTGAACTTGATCTGCTATTCTTACCTGGGACAAAAGGATCCACTGTTCTGGAGTCTGACCATGGATGCGGGGTGAGAGGTGACAGGGGTCCCTAGGACCCTGAAGCTCTTGCCCTCAGATGTGCAGGGACAAGGCCTGTGAGGCCACAGAGCTGAAATTCCACTAGCAGTGCTAACTCCGTGGACTTGATAATAGCCAAGCTCCTGCCTGCATATCATTCTGAAACCTGTCTCAGATCTTGCTCTGACACTCGGTCCTGCCACTTTTGTTTCCTGCTCTGTGTGTGCAGAGCACAAGCACTTTTCTGGATAATAGGGAGGGCTGGGAGCCATGTCAGAGAAGATGTACACCAGCTGGACAGAGGAAAGAGCAGCCTATGCCCATCAAAGAGGGTCCAGGGACAACTTTGCTCTGGGTTGGGAGCAGATGCTGCTTGTCTGAGTTAATATGCTGCACAAGGGCGGTCCCTCAGCCTGCATGCTGTCCCTGACTCACTGGGTTAGGTCTAGTGATAGAGTCCCTGTGTGTGTGTGGGGGGGGGGGATCTGTCTTTGCACACACACCTCTGGCACTCACTTCTGTACACCCACCCACTTGTGTGTGTAGAGCTATTGTCAAGGGAAGGCTGTGTTCCATCAGCCAGGGTCTCTCCTGTCTGGATTTTCACAATCACAGGCAGCATTGGTCTTTAGCCCTCTGACTGCTAAATGCCCCACCTGGTGCTGGGTTCAAGGTCCCAGCACTGCCCTCTATGTGTGGATTCCAGTCCACTGTGACTGTCTTTGATCAATCCATCAAGAGGGACTTACTTATTGTAAGCTTTAAAAAAAAAAAGCCAGTGGAAGGCTTTTGGCAGCAGGCTAAATGCTTTCAGATTTGATGTGCTTTCTTGGCCAGGTCTCGCCAGGACATGAGAACATGCAGCGGTGGGGTTAGATGTCCGAAGTGTGTACATAGACAAGCCCTGCTCTTGTCGTGACCATCACTCAGAGCCGTCTATTGTCAATATGCAGTGTAGCTGTGGAAGCCAGTGACAGTGCACACAGGTGACCATAGAGGATGCATGTACTCTCCAGTGTCATTTAGATCCCCTGCAACATTGCTTTTTGCCGGAAAGAAGAAAACCAAAATGACCCACCCTCCACTTAGAAGCCCTTCCTTCCTTGAGGGCTAGATGGAAAGGTACTTTTTGGATTTTACCAAGAAAGAGGACGCTGGCCTTTTTTGTTTTCTTTGCCATTAAAGGGAGAGTGAGCTTTCACTTGTTTTCAGAATAGTCTCTCTTTGGGGTGTTTAGAAAGTATGCATCATTAGAGCCAATGCTTGTCCCTGTTTTTCCTGAGAATAAATTGAGGTGGAAAGAGAGGAAGGATGAGACCTAAGTCCCAGAAGCATGGGGGAGAGGGCTTCGGGCAGTTGCTTACTAGCTGTTCATATACCACCCATAATGAGGGTATATTTATCCAATGGAAATCATTCCTTGGCTTTGTCTAGAGGAAAGCCTTAAAGCAACTCAGAGCATATAGACAAACAAGTAAATAATAATTATAGTATTCAATCATCAAAGCAGCCCAGTACCCAACAATATGCATCTGGTTTACTCAAGTAGGATATATATTTGTGTACATATATGTGCATGTATTTAAAATGGAGTACTATGCAATCTTTATGAAGTGTGTGGAAGAATGTTGTGTGTGCATGCATGTATGTGTAGGTGTGTTTGTACAGGTGACAGTGTATATGTGTGGCTGTGCATGTAGAGGTCAGAGGTTAACCTCAGGTGTCATTTCTTAAGTGCCATCTGCCAGTTTTTAAAGTCAGGGTCTCTCACTGGCCTAGAACTCAAGCTAGACTGCCTTGCCAGTGAGCCTTCCATCCCAGAGCTGGGAGATTAAAAGTGTGTGCCATCATACCTGGCTTTTTATTTACATGGATGCTAGAGGTCAAACCCAGGTCCTCATATTTGCAAAGTAAGCCCTCAACCAACTAAGCTATCTCCCCAGCCTGACTATGTTGTTGGTGCTGTTTTCACAATACCGGTTTATTCTCCCTGTCTCTTCCTCCCTCTCTCCCTTTCCCCTCCCTCTCAGCACGTCATTACTTCAGCAAATGTCTATATACATTTCATAACAAAGTTAAATGGAAGGAAGTTATATAATACTTACTAGAGAAGAGGGACCAGAAGTGACCAGGAGGCAGCACAGTGGTCGAATGTTCTGGAAACTTTTTATCACATAATCAGACAAACTAACATATATATATATATATATATATGTATATGTATATGTATATGTATATGTATATGTATATGTATATGTATATGTATATGTATATGTATATGTATATGTATATGTATATGTATATGTATATGTATATGTATATATAATCTGTCATATGAAATAGAAACTATAAAATATTTCAGTAGAGTGGAAAAAATCAGATATAGGTTCAAATAATTATGGCCACTGTACATCTCCTGAACACTTTCTACATACCAGGTATGACTCTAAGAAATTTAAATGAGAGCCAGTTAAACTGGGATAGCCTTATTCAAATGTTCCCTATGTAAATCTAAGTAAGCCAGACACAGAAGTCAAGTGGTCACACTGCAGCCTGCGTGTGGTGGGCACTATTTCTCCCATTTAATTATAGTTCCTCATTCGAGAGCATAATGATTTTTAGTTAAGATAAAGCTCGAGCTCTCACAATACTGCACACAGGAAGATGCTTCCCAACTCAGCCTTATATTCTGGCTACAGTTCTGAAATCTGGTAAGACATTGGAAGCATGTGCTAAAAATGCAAAATCAGGTTGGGGTATGGCTCAGTGGATAAAGACCTTGCTTCACAAGCATGAAGTCCTGTGCTTATAGATCCCCAACACCCATATACAAGTTGACATGGTAGTGTGTTCTGTAATCCTTGGCCTGGGGAGTCAATGAGCTCCAGATTCAGCCAGGGACCTGCCTGCCTTAAATAAGGTGGAGGGCAGGAGATATGGCTCAGTAGTTAAAGGACTTGTGTGCAGTCTGATGGCCTGGGGTTGATTCCCCCATACCCATGAAAACCCAGATTCACAAAGGGGTGCACAAATCTGGAGGTCATTTGCAGCAGCAAGAGGTCCTGGCGTACCCATACTTCTCTCTCTCTCTCTCTCTCTCTCTCTCTCTCTCTCTCTCTCTCTCATAAATATTTTTTTAAAAACTGTTAAAATATCATTATTATTAAATAAATAAGATGGAGACATATTGATGACATTGACCTCTGGCCTACTCACACATGTTTACATACATCCATGTGAACATGCACCTGAACACATATACATACACATGGAAAAATCGTGCAAAATGTTGATCCCTAGACTAGACATTAGACCTCATGTCATCAACATGGAGAGGTAGAGCCACAGGACAATATTTTCATCAGTTCCCACATGAGTCTGAGGCAGCCAGCTCTGCCTGGGGACCCCTTTGCAGTATTGAAAGTCCTCTGGGTGCTTATTCTATGGAGGGTTCAAGTCCCCTGGTCTGGAGATTACTCAGTGAGTCTGGGATGGGACATGGGAAGCCTGTGTCCTGGGTTGTCTGACACTGTCCTGATGTAGACTGCTATCTCGGCATGGTCAGTGACACTACCCTTGAAAACCATCCCAGTATGGACAATGGGATACATACTTGTAATAATTAATGATTACTTTGATGAGGTTCGGAATCACTGTGGAAATGAACCCCTGGGCATGTCTGTTTCTGTATTAGGTTAATTGAGGGGAGAGGGCCCACTATAAATATGGGCAGCAGCCTTCGATGGGCTAGAGTCCCAGATAGAAAATAAAAGAAGTCTAGCTGAGCACCAACATTCTCTCTCTATGTCCTGACTATGATGCATCGCATCTGGCTGCCTCATGATCCGATGATCTGCCACCATGGCTTCTTCACCAGCACACTGCGCCCTCAGACTGTGAGCCCAAAGTGTCACACATTTCCTTCCTTACGTTGCTTCAGTCAGGTGTTTTGTCACAGCGATGAGAAGAATAGCTGAGACAATACCTAATCAGGATCTTCTGAGGTTCACAGAGTCCAGGCAGTTCACAAGGCACCACCTGCCGAAGGTTATGGACGTGGGACTAGCCTTAGTCATAGCGTCATTAACCTCATTGGCTCCTCAGTTTTCTCACCTGCAAAACAGAGGCAAAGATTCCCAACTCCTGGCTCTTGAGAGATGTGAGTTCCTCTTGCTTCTCTCCAATGAGGCAGCCTGCTTTGGAAACATTCAGAAAACACCACGTACCATCTCCTAGCTAGGGCTGAAACTCCTTGGATCTGTCCTTGGAGACCTCACCAAGGTCATGCTCACAGTGTTTGTGTTGAGCAAATGAGAGCAGTTCAAAAGTTCCCGGGGATAAACACCTACAAGTAGCAAGTTGATTTCATCTATGTAGGGCACTTTTGCTTTTGATGAGTATAGCCACACTCTGATGCCACCTTCTGTGCACCTCACCTGGGAAGGTGAAGGGTAGGGAAACCAAATCAACAAACCATTTCAAACTTTCAGACCTGCTGCCAAAGATAAGCAAATCAGCCAGCCCGATTGTCTCAGGAAGAATTCTAATAAATAATTGAAAGAGAGACATAATCCTGGTGACATTCCAAAGATTATTGATCAAAAGTCAGTTCGATGATATACATGGCCTACAGCACAACATTTGCCATCACAAGGCTCACATTAGGCATGTCACAAAGCCAGTGGAACGCAAATCATGATACGTCTGGGACCATGTGGCTCAGAGCCAGATGAGAAGAAAATCTGTCCACTGGTGATTAGGGTTGGTTGTGGCGAGACAACTCCACGGAACACTCCCATGGATATCCACACAGATGTGGGTTTCGACAATATGATGCAATTACCCAACTCCAAATAGGCTTGTTCCATCCCTAACAAAGAGGCCATCCTGCACAGTGTAGATGGCGTGTCAGGTGCACAGTGGGAAGTCCTGACAGCTGTCTGCCCTATGCTCCCAGACACTCTTAGGAAAGCCACAAGATCAAGATCTGAAATGCACATAATAGTATGAAGGTTCACGGTTGCTACTGTTGTTTTGTTTATTATGCCATGTGGGGGTTTTGGGGAGGGCAGGTTAAGAGGGGTTGATTAGATTTTGTCATAACCTAAAATTTGCAGTTCTGGGACCCGTTTCTTTGCTTGTCAATGTGATATGTTGCCACTGAGAGACATCCAGATGAACTCCTTACAACACCCACTGGCCTGGGCTTCAGAGGTCAGGACCAAGGATGCTGCACCATTCACAAGGCAGCCATGGACTCCCACCCACCAGCTCTCTGATCCCACGTGTCAATCATGTTAAAGTCGCATACTTCCTGTTTGCTATTTATGTTCCCAACTAGAATTCAAAGTGCAGACAGGCATGGCCTCCCTTGCTGTGTCCTCTGATAACTCTTTGCAGCAATTAAGGTGCCTGGAAAAGAACAGGTGCTTTAAGGTTAGGAGTGAAATGACAGAACAAAAGTTACCAAAGTATCCAGTAGGACTGTGCCGATGGCTCAGTCACTAAAACATCTGCCCTATCAGCTCCAGGACCTGAGTCTGATCCCCGGAACCCATGTATAAAAGCAGGTGCACTGGGGAAGCAAAGATGGGCATATCACTGGGGCTCACTATTCAGCCAGTCAGGTGTATTTGGTAAGGTACAGACCAAAGAGAGACCCTATCTCACAAAAATAAATAAATATGAATATGAATATATATGTATATATATGCAAATACAGACAGCACTAAGGAACAAAATCTAAAACTGCCCTTTGGTTTACACACACACACACACACACACACCACACACATGCACGCACACGTATGCGCACCTCTCATGAATAAGAGTAATAATGAGATATCCTTTTAAAGAGAATCACATCCAAGCTTCTAAGGCAGGCAGGACAGCAGGAGAAAAGATACTGTTCCCCCGTTTTATCTGCTCAACCCTAGTTCGAGCCAGACAATAAAGAAGGAGTGGGAAGGCACTGGATAAAATCCCCTCCCCTTCATCCTTGAACTCCTGGAGCAGCAGCCCACTGAGCGTTGCACTTGGCCAGCATTCCCTGTAGTAATTTGGTTAATTGGACAAGCAGGCGCTTTAGTGACACCGACTGGATTTCCACACCACAGTCCATCAAAACTAATCAGTTGGCCCACTTCCATTTCTCCGCCACCGATGGCTTCGCCAGGTCAGTGAGTGGATGGTAACTTTTTAAATTGAAGAACCTGCTAAATAATCACAGTGAGAACTTGGCAGGATGCTTCTAAAGGGGAAGGGTAGAAGACAAATCCAGCAGTTGGTGTTGTTTTCCCTCAAAGAGATAATCTTGTTAGGGATGGCTGATTTAAAAAGTTCCTTCCAAAGATACTGGTGAGAGTAATCACTTATAAACTGCCTTTTGTTTCTTTGGTGCAAAAAGAAAAATGTCAAAGAACCCGGTGTGATGTAATCTTCCTTTATCTGGTGCTTATAAACACTTGTCATTCCTTATGTATGCTCAATTTAACCTATGGGTTAGTTTAACATGATGGGTTAGGGTAGTGTTAGCTGCGTTAACAAACAAGCCTTAGCTGATTAGTGGCTTTATGGGAAATCTCACTTTCTGAGTCACATCAGGAGATCCTGATGGAAATGGCTCTGTTCCATGCAATGACTAAGGGATCCTGCTCCTTGCCTCCTGGCTCTACTTTGCTCTAGGACCTCAACGGCATCTGCTCCAAGATATCAGTAAAAGAAGGATGTTATGAAGAAGAAATACCTAATTAAAAAAAAAAACCTTGGCTCAGAAAAGAAATGCAATATTTTTGTTTAGTGATGTGGTCATGGTTGACTGTAAAGGGGTATGGTAAACACTCATCACTGTGACAAAAAACTCAAGAAAAGTAACTTGCCACAAGGACTAATACAGACAAACCACGGAGGAGGATATACAACTGATCAGGGATGGGGAGGGGGGGAATTGGGGAATTCGGGATAACAACGCATGGTTTGCCCACTAAATAATGTAACTCATTATGGACAATAAATATATATTTAAAAAAAAAGAAAGAAAGAAAGACTTCTTTCAGCTCATAGCTCAGACATTGAGTCAGTGGTTGGTTGTTGGCTCCATTGGCTTTTGACAATGTCATGATGGAATGACCTGGCAGAGGAGAGTGCTCAGGCTGTGTCAACTGGGAAGTAGAGAGAACAAGAGGAATGGTGTGGGGGGAAGATATTCCCTTCAAAGGCACACCCACAGTGACCCACCTCTTCTCACCAGTTCCCACCTCCTAATAAATAGTCTAGTCCTCTAGGAGCTGATGAAGTTAGGGCCTCATTAGCCAACCACCTTCCCAAATCACAGTAAGGAATCTGAATGTGTGTCCCTCCCTGATGACAACTCCATTTCACGGAAGGGAGCCCCTGTGCTTTGGGGAATAGCTAGGAACCTCAGCCACAGGTAGCATCCCACCCAAGGAGAAGTTCCCAAGATTTTCTCTTCCTACTCGGGAAACCAAGGGTCAGGTGAATGAAGGTGCTGTTCGGGGGCCTCTACCCTTGACAAAGCAAAACCAAGATGTGTGCTCATGTAGTATGAAACCTCTGTCTTCTCTCTCTCCATTATCTCTGATCACCAACCCCCAATTCTTCGTTCCTCTCCTTTCATTTTCAGCCTTGACAATTTCTAAAGAATGAGCTTGTTGCTTCTGTATCTTTGTATGTTTTCAACACAACTGTTCATTTTGGCTTGAAAATGATCCTCACTGAGCAATCCTTAACTCACAGGAGACTCACCTGAAGCACATTGCTCAGGTGTTCATTTTGCTGTCAAAAGTAGAGGAACTGGAAAAGGATAATGATAGAAAAGAGGTGCTTGTAAAAGACAAATGTGATTCTGTCACTGCCTTCTAGAATAATCCTCAGGCTCTCCCTTTCGCATTGAGCACAGAGTTCATGCTTCACCACTTCCAGTGTCAGAATAGCCATGATTGGTTCAAGATACTCAAAACCACTGTGGATTCTCCTAGCTTCCGGGGAGTCCCATTGCACACTACGATGCAGGGGAGCAATGCAAGCCCTCCCAAACCAGACTGCAATCCTGTGTGCTCTCCCCTTAAAACTGTGGACTTCTTGAACAGAGAGGCTCAGCCTTTATCTCCCTGTGCCTAGTACAGAACCTGACATACGCTGGTGATCACTCAGTCCTGAAGTGCATAAAAGAAGAAACGGAAAGGCTGAGGCTCAATGGGTCAAATGCTTGCACATAAACATGAGGACACGAGTTTGGATCCCTAGCACCCATGTGAAACTGGACATGGTGGTACCTGCCTGAAACCCCAGTGCTGGAGACGTAGAGACAGGAGGACCTTTGGGGCTTGCTGTCTAGTTAGTCTAACTGACTCAATCAATGAGCTCCGGGTTCAGTGAGAGACTCTTCCTCTCAAAATAAATACAGAGCATTGAAGAAGATGTCTAACAAGCCTTCACATGCATGTGCACAGTCATGTGCATGCCACGCGCACATGAACACGCACAAGAAGAACAGAGCTCAGATTCAAAGCAATAGAATATGCAACAGGCATTTCCTAGCTACTGAAGTCTAAATGGAGAAACAGCCTCGGTTCCATTGGGCTAGAACTTGCAGGGTGGACTAGCCATGTTTGAAGCAGAGAGTATTGGTTCTGTGCTTGCTTAGAAAGACTAACAGATTACAGAGACCTGTCAATAATGTCCTCTTATCCACCCACCATGCTGAGAAGGAGATGGGTGTGGTATGTGTGTGTGTAGTGTGTGTGTGTGTGTGTGTGTGTGTGTGTGTGTGTGTGCATTCCCACTGCTACCAGTGTTCAACTCGGTCACATTCTTGAAGCTTTGAAGATGGTGGAGATGATCTCTGGGTAGATACAGAAGGTTTGCTGAATGTGTATCATGGTTGCATGTCATAAAAGAGGGAAGAAGATTGAAGATGTTAGTCAGAGTAGGGGAAATGCCAAGGAGACCACCATCTCCCTCCACTGTGGAGCTCAGATGACTCCAGGGACCTCTGACCCACTCGGTTGTGTTAACAAATACCCCCAGGCCTTGTGGAGACCAGGCCCGAGTGCACATTGCACAATCGTAGGGTTGTATGAAGGCTTGCAGGGAGCGTGCCAGAGTGTATTTCTAAACACTCTGATGATTTATTGGATGCCTTTGGATATTTAAGTAGTCTGCAGTATACACCAAGTGTCTGAAATGTTTGTTTTTTCTTTGCTTTAATGTGTGGGACCTCTCACAACGCCTTGTACACCCCAGGCACTCAATAAATATGATTTATGGAAGATGTAAATAAATCCAAACCAAGATTATGTCTGCGTTCATTAATTTGTAGCTCCAGCAGGCAGCCCTCCCCAAACTCACAAAAGAGGGAAAAAGCGTTCACCAAATTACAGAAGAAAAGTGTGGAGCATACCACACTTGGGCCCACATAAAAATCACAAAGCTCCTCGGAGTCAAATATGAACTTGACAAGTACATGCTGTGTGACCTTGAATTATTTCATCTTTCTGACTTGTCCCTTCTGAAATAAATTTTGAACTGGAATGGTGAACTGGGGGGGGGGTGCTGAGGTGGGAGAACGGGATAGGGCTAAATCTCTCTGAATTAAATACATCCCAGGCAGTTTCTTTAGGATTTCCTGCTGTTTTCCTAAAGAGAATAATGCAGTGGTTAGAAATGCAGATTCTGATGTTCAGGCTATGGGAGTTTAAATCCCATCTCTGCTTTTTTTCTAACTGTGTGAGGTTGAACGAGTTGTTTAAGTTCCCCATGCTTTAGTTTGCCCATCTGAAGTAGCCATGTGCACTGACTGAGATGTTCCCTGTTGAAAACTGGTGCCAGTATTTTTCACTACTGTGATTCTGTCTGGGGATGAGATGCCGGAGGTCTACAGGCTTAAACACCAGATCTGAGATTGACTTCCCATTACATTGGGAAGGAGTCCAAAGACGGAGAAGAGGTTTAGCCTAATAGGACTTTGTTCCCATTACTCTGTGGTGAGGACCGCTTGATCCACACCTCTAGAGCCCAGCTCTGGATCTCTGATTTCTGGATCTGTTCTGTTCCTAAGAGTGCTCAGAATGAGGGTTCTGCTCAGCTCTGCTACCCCTGCACATCTGCCATCATAGGGCTGTCACTGTCACCACTTCTTGTCCTCTCTGGGTGAAAGGGAAAATAAAACTCATTAGAAAGAGGAACAGAGAAAAGTGGAGCCTGGTCAGGGCATATGAAGTTATCACCAATGAGCCAAGTAGGAAGTGCAGGAATGATTTAGGAAGGTATTCTCTGTGTGTGCCTCTGTGTGTGTGTGTGTGTGTGTGTGTGTGTGTGTGTGTGTGTGACTGTGTCTGTGTCTGTGTCTGTGTTGGGGGTTGCATATTTATAAGTCTGTTTGCAGACAGATGTGCATTGCATGTGGTGGCCAGAGGTGAGCATAAGGTGTGTTCCTCTATCACTTCTCTGCCTTATTCTTTGAGACAGTTCTGTGGCTAAAGCTAGAGCTCACCAATTTGGCCAGATTAGCTGGCCAGCAGGCCCTATGAGAACTCCTGCCTCCACCTCCCTGATGATGCGATTATAAGTGTATCTCACCATGCCCAGCATTGTATGTAGGTGCTAGGAATCCAAACTCAGGTCCTCACACTTCCACAATGTAGTAGTCAGTCACATGCCACTGGGATGAACCTCCAAACTAGGCACAGTTTATGGAAGGAAAAGATGTATTGAAGTTATAGCTCCAGGGAAAGTTCCATAATGACAAAAGTGGCTGTCCCCCTTTTACAGGTCCAAGCAGAGAGAGAAAAACCCATCACCAACAACTCCAAAAGCAAGTGAGTACACTCAAACTCACAAGCTGCAGAAATTCCAGGCTTGAGCTCAGACAGATTTTTATATATGTATAGCTGGAATTCCAGACCCAGCTCAGAAACACCTTAGGGCCGGATTCTAGGATCTCACCAAGATGATGTCCCCTCCCTCCTCAGTCCCAGCCAGGCAGCTAGAGAAAAACTTTAATAAACTCTTGAATCTATTGAACATCCATTCAAGCACTTACTGAATGGAGCCATGTCTCAGTCCCTTAGAGAGCTCGCCTTATTTCAGATTTGTCCCCTCAACAGCCACATCCCCCAATTCAAGATCTCTTTTCCTGTTGGTCTATATATGTTCTTTTTAAATTAGCCTTTTTGTTGACATATAACTAAACCACTTGAGATCTACAAATCATGAATGCCCTGGTTAACTAGGACCAGCTTCATGCATGTGGACCTAGACAGTCAAAGTCCCAGGCTTTGAAGGATCCCTTTGTTTAAGGTTCAGCTGATGCTGTCCTGAAAGTCTTAACACATATTAACAAAAACAACAAAAAATCCCTAATTTTCATTTTGCACTAGAATTTCCCTAACTCGTCCTAAGATCAGTGAATAGTTCTATACATTGACCCCTATGAGTGCTTACTTGACCGAGATATAGCCTGTTTCCAGCCCCCAGAAAATTCCCTGGACCTGCTTCTTAGTCAACACCCCTAGAACAACTGTTCTGACATCTGTCACTCTTGCTGACCTTGAACTGTGCGCACATGGGATCACATGCTGTGTCCTTCATTTCCTACTGCCCTTTGGTATGTGGGCATGTTGGCTGTGCTGTGGTGTGACTCAGCAGCCCCTTCTTTTCTGTGGTTTGCAGTCATCTCTTACACAAGTTCAAGCCGATTTGTTTCTGTACCCACTGACATGCATTTGCGTCGTCTTCCAATGCTGCTGTGAATGTCCCTGTACGTGTCCTCCTAGAGACAAATGATCTCATTTCTCTTGGGGCTGTTGTGCTAGTATTGTGTTATAATCTGTGTTCAGTTAGCAATGATTAGGGATAGAGTGTCCCCCATATCAGTGAGAGATCTCCGCTGACCCCCAATGGATGTCTAGAACTGCAGTCAGTACCCAACTCAAACTTTTTATTTTTCCTATGAAGTGAAAAATTTTGACCTTTTCCTCTAAGGGGAGCACTGCACAGCTTCTCATTGTCATGTCTGAATTGTGTCCATCGCTGCTCTTGTGCTTAGACCACTGAGAATTCACTTGAAATTCACTTGAAAGTAATAAGCACTGTGATTCCATGACAGTCACCTGAAAAGCAACAGTGCTGCCTGTAACTGGCGAGCAGGTTGTATATACAGCATGGAAACGCTGTCCAAAGGGTTGACCCAAATCCTGGGCAGGACGAAGAAAGACGCCATGAGATGTCATCACTGTACTCAGACACACAATGTAAAACTTACGACTTTTTTTTCTGAAACTTTCCACGTAATATTTTCAGGTTAATTTTAACTATGGAAACTACAACCCTAGATATGGGAGACTCCTCTGTGGTGTTAGATAATGAGGTCTCTGATGAAAAAGTATTCTAAATAGTATTTAGACTATTGGACCAGTTTCCACACGTGGTAATGTCACTGAGTGCTAGTGAGATCTTGGATCCCAGCCTTAGAGAAATGCTTTTCTTATTCGGTCTCTATACATGAAGTCTTACAGTGTCTCAAAAAAGAAATCATAGCTAGTATAGCTAGCTTAGCCTGCCCACCATGGTTGAACCTCATCAGTATCTGAGGGAAAAGCTGGATAGAAAGCGGTGTGCAGCTCTCTAATCCCAGTGTGCCAATGGCAATGGGAAGCAGAGCAAGGAGAAACTGGAAACTTGCTAGCTGCAGAGGCAGAGAAACCCTGTCTCAAAAGGAGGTGGAAAGAAAGAAGAAACACCCCGAGATCCCATAGCTGAAACCAGAGCAATGTACCCCAAAGAGCAGAGTGCAGGGAGACCAGAGTCCTTGATCCCCATCTCTCGCTGAGTTGCTTAGCAAAGACAGCAGCTCCTTTCCTTGTATGCACCTGATTGTGCTTGGTTCAGGCTATTACTGATTCATTCACCTCACACTGGGGAAGATGAAGTTCTGGGCACCTGCTGTGTATCAGGCCATCTGCCCAAGGTTGGGGTGCAGAGATGAGCTAGGCTGAAAAGTGCCAAAAACACTGTAGGTGTGTGTGTGTGTGTGTGTGTGTGTGTGTGTGTTGCTAATGAATGCCAGGGCCTTATGCACCCTAGGCAAGTGCTCTACACACAAGCTATATTCTCAGCCATAGTAGGTTTTGGGGTCCATCATAACTCACTGTGAATCCCACCTTGGAATTGCTTATGAGCCAAATGACCTTGAATGTGTAACTAGCCCTCCAGGTAGTAATGTGTAATGAAACAGCAGACTGGCATTGGAGATAGAAATGATTACCCTTGAAATCTGGTATAATCACCTTTCTGCTTGTTTCACCAAACTGTGCCTCCGTCTAGCCATCTGTAAGACCAGAAGTAGGACTAGCCTCATGAAGTCAAGGATTTATGCAGGAGCAGGGAAGGTGACACACGGGGCCTCACTGTCTGGCATAGAATGCATGCTTGATTAACACTAACGCTCATGGTTAGGACTATGATCATCTCTTTCTCTCTTACCTAAGACAGTTGTGCTTAGGATGAGATGAATAAATGTCATACCAGTTCCGTGCCAAAGTAATAGTCCACACTCAATAGGAAGCAGGAAAGTTGGAACAAGGGTATTTTAGTTATTATTTTAATTATGATCTATTTAAACACATCTATTCAACTGTGAAGGACATAACCTGTTCGGGGAACTCCTATAGGTACTAGAAACATGATCTTGAATACAGCAAAGCTTCTGCCCTCATAGAGCAGATGACCTAATGACATTATTTAGACAACTTGACTTCTAGCTGTATAAGTCAGATAGTGATGCTAATTTTTGCATGTATATGTGTGGGATGTGTATGGTGCATGCATGCTTTTATGTATGTGGGCTCACATGTGTGTGCAGGTGTACAGGTGTGCATGTATGTGAGGGTGTACATGTACATGCAGGTTACATGTATGTGCCAGTGTACATGTAGGCACAGGTGTACATGTATGTGTAGATGTGCATGTATGTGAGGGTGTACATGTACATGCAGGTGTATATGTATGTGCAGGTGTACATGTATGTGCAGATGTACATGTATGTGTAGGTGAACATGTATGTGAGGGTGTACATGTATGCATGGGTATACATGTATGTGCAGGTGTCCATGTATGTGCAGGTCTACATGTATGTACAGGTGTACATATATGCACAGGTTACATGTGTGCACAGTTGCACATGTGTGTGGAGGCCAGAGGTTGATGTTGGGTGTCTTCCTCAAACGTTCTCCCCTTATTTTCGTGAGACAGGGTTTCTCACTGAGCCTGAAGCTCACTGATATGGCTAGACTAGGCGGCCAATAAACCCTAGGGATCCTCTTGCTTTTCCCTCCCTGGCCCTGGGATTGCAGCAGGGCTCCACCATACCCGAAATTCTTCTCCGGCCTGGGGATTGCACTCAGGTCCTCATGCTTGCATGGAACTGAGACATCTCCCCACTTCCTAATGATACTATTTTAAGAAAAATAAAGTATAGTAAGTGATGAGGGACACTGTTAGGGGCAATGAGAATGTGTGTATCAAGTGCTCAGTGCAAAGAGGAAGAAACAGGTGAGCATCTGGGCAAGGCCATCCTCGCTGAAAGGAAGATGAAAGGCACCAAGGCAATTCCTAGCATGGTGGGGCCATGGGTGGCATCCACCCACCAGGGGATGAAGAATCGAATAAGCTTAGGTATACAGAGGAAGCCTGGCTCCACATGGAGACAGAGCAAAAGGAGTGCAAACAGGGAGGCAGCCAGCAGGCCAGACACCACAGTGACTCAGACAAAGAGGGAATGCCCACCTTGAGAATGCGTTGTTCTGTACTGACCCCATTTCACCAATGAGAAAAACGAGCCACATATCAATAATGAAAGGCAGACATGGAGTAGCAGATGGAGACTACTCCAGGAAACAGAGGAAGTCACAGAAATACTTCTTTCGGTTGTATGGTGGCACATACCTTTAATCCCACCACACAGGCTAAGATAGGAGGATTGAATGTCTGAGGCCAGCATGGGCTACATAATGAGTTCAAAGCCAGACTGGAATACATAACCAGAAGAAAAAGAAAGAAAGAGAAAGCAAAGGAAAGAAAAGAAACACTTCTTTCATTTCACATCTCCCTCTGAAACCTTGTGCAGCCTGTGTGCCCAACACCACCCCTTCCTTAGCGTGGGTCTTGCTACTTGACAATTCAGAGGATGGGAAAGGCAACTGTACACACCCCAAGTTTTTCAGGCCAGGCAAAAGACTAACATACATTTTTCATCTTCTGCCTGCGATTAGGTCTGCATGAACTCTTTATTTGTTAAGGGACTTGATCTCATTACAGATTGATTTGCTGAGTGTTGAATACACGGAAAACTGAGGTGTTTCATTGTTCCAAACACCCCACTTTGTTCCTTGAAATATCTGAAGCCTTTCCCCATGTGAGCTCAGAGACTGGCTCCTGTTCTTGTTTTCAGCATTAGCTGGCTTCTTACCCTTGTCCATCACTCAGGTGTTATGTCCAGGCATTAGGATATTTTGCGAGAGAAGAAAGGTAGAGGAGGGGAAGGGAGCTTTGAAGTCAGGCAGGCCTGGCTGGCCTTAACTCTTCCCAGCTGCTTCCTCTCTGGGTGACAGGAGCCATTTCTCTCATCTCTGTAAGCCTCTGGTCTTACCATACCAGAGCAGGGAAGCTAAAGCAGAGGTCCAAGTTCGCGCCTCACACAAGAACTGTGCCTGGTTCCAATTTGTTTGGGAAACGGGAACTGTTTTGTTGTCTTCCCCTCAGAGCACACTAAAGAAAATGTTCATCCCAAGATATTCAGCTTTATTATCTGTCTTTTCCCACAAGTATTCCTCTATCTGATGGATGGCCCAGGGTCTCCTCCTTGGCTTCCTATAAACCCTGTGGAATTGGCCACAGGTATCTGCCCTATCTATGGCCCAGAATTTTCCCCACAATCCTGTCACCTTTCCTCTACCTCTGCTCAAAGGTAGATTTAGCAGCAAAGGGTCTGGAGCTAATAAAATAGATTGCTAACAAAATTGTAAATACATAATTGCTAAGGCCCTTCCCTAGTCTCATTAGGGAAAGTCCTTGAACTTTGGTGTCTTTTGCAAATTCATCACTTACAGTATATTCTTCTCAAAAATTATATGAGGGCTGGTAATGAATTATGCTTTGATTGGTAGATACAAAGGCAATCAAACCATAAAGTCATACTGGCCTGTTATGTGCATAGATAACCTTTGACTTCCTGGAGCAAGAGACTTTATGGCCTCGACTTCTACCTACAAAGACCATATTGGTAACTTATGAGGTCAAAATGAGTGCTTTAATTGATGTATCATGGATGATTAGGATGATGGAACATGTGGCCTGATTGGCTATTTCCTAATTAATAATCTTTTACTAGTTTTCTGTGATGACTGTTTATTCCATGTGTTCTTTATGAAAGATGGGTATTACCTGAACAACCAACATTGCCCTATAGGATGGGATTAAAAATAAGAAGTTATGAGAGAATAATTTAGAATTTATTCAGAACCTGTACTTAAACAGAAAATGCACTGACATTACTTATACACATTACAAGTCAATCAGAAAAGTACAGTTGGGCTGGGGAGATGGCTCAGCGGTTAAAGACACTTGCCTGCAAAGCCTGCTGGGCTGGGTTTGATTCCCCAGTACCAAAGTAAAGCCGATGTACAAAGTGCTTCATGCATCTGGAGTTCCCTGCAGAGGCAAGAGGCCCTAGAACTCCCATATTACCCCCCTTCATGGCTCATAAATAATTTTTTTTAAAAAAGAGGAAAGTACAGTTTCCTAAAGTTGCTTTTATTTTCACTGTACAAAAGATGAACAAAGTCTTGTGTGCAGGGATGGAGATGTATCTAGCTGAAGAGTGCTCACCTCCCATGCAAAAAGCCCTGGGTTTGATCTCTAGCACCACAAAGACCAGGTATGATAGGAAGTCCAGCACTTGGGAAGTAGAGGCAGGTATATCAGGAGTTCAAGACCATTCTTGACTGCACATCAAGTTTGAAGCCACCCTGGTCTATGTGAGATCCTGCCTTAAAAAAAAAATCTTGTGTTCATATCATAGGATGGGGATGGGGTTGGCAAGGGTTTAATGAGGTTGAAGAGGGAAACACCCTGTTAAAATGAAACACTTCCATCATATGATAAGGTAATATGTTTATTCTATTGTTGCTTCAATACTATGAATTTTTAACATGCTAGATGCAAATTTGGGAAAGCAAATATAAATGCAATAATTTGCCTGTTATATTACTTTTCTCATTACTGTGACAAAAGCAATTTAAGGACAGAAAGGTTTATTTTGGCTTACAGCTTGAGGCATGGTGGCAGGAGCATGAGGTGTCTGGTCACATTGTGTCCACAGTGAGGAGGCAGAAAGAGATGAAGGCTGGTGCCCAGCTTCCTGTCTCCTTTCTATTCAGTCTGGGATCCCAGCCCATGAGATAGTGTTGCCCACATTTCTTCTCAATTAAACCTCTCTGGGGCTGCTGAGATGATTCATTGGTTAACAGAACTTGTGTGCAAAACCTGATGGCATGGGTTTGATTCCTCAGTACCTACCCATGTAAAGCACAAAGCAGCACATGGGTCTGGAGTTCATTTAAAGTGGCATGTTCTCTCTCTCAAATACATATGACACTGATGTGCTACCTACTGCATTAATGATGCACTTTCTTTCAAATAAATTTATATTTTAAAAAACCTCTGTGGAAATACCCTCATAGATGCATCAAGAAGTGAGCCTCCATGGTCATTTAAATCCAGGCAAGTTGACAGTGACTATTAACTATCATATTTTGTGTTTTCTTTATGAATTCCACTACAGAACCAGAGCAAGTGCTGCCAAAATTATACCAAATACCAATGGTGTGAAACTTCATTGGAATAGCACTTTTTTCCTATGTTAAAGCTTTCTGATGCAAACTCTCACTTCCCTAAAGTCCAGTTGGTTGATTCTGACCCCCATTTCTCTGTCCATCATGTGCATCCCTCATCTTATGAGGAACTGGGTTTCAATTACTCATCAACTCTGGAGCCTCCAACTGTTAGCAGAGAGAAGGGAAATAAGGGTTCCTTTAACCTCATGTACCCTGGGGTTGCTGGCCTGGTCCAGTTCTCCAGGAAGAACAAGGGCCAAAATGTAGGAAGTGAAACAGGAGTTAAAAAAAAAATCTCAAAAGGGGCCTATCTGGGCAGGTGAGGAAGTAGGGACAGAGTTTGCAAAACAGCACTTCTGTTCAGAGCTGAGGTTGTTAGGAAGAGCTAAAGACAGATACCATAAAGAGAGAGGAAGAGAGAGAGAGAGAGAATACACAGGGCTGGGGAGATGACCTGGCTGTTAAGGGCACTCGCTTGCAAAGCCTGACAGCATGGGTTTGATTTAGTACCCACACAAAGCCAGATGCACCAAGTGACATATGTGTCTGAAATTCATTGACAGAGGTGGGAGCCTTGGCACACCCATTCTCTTCTCTCTCTCTCTCTCTCTCTCTCTCTCTCTCTCTCTCTCTCTCTCTCTCTCTCTCATAAATAAATATTTTTAAAATGAGGCACAGTCACACCTAATTCTGTTTCCTGATACATCTTTAACACTAAATATACAGGCACAGGCCACCCAGGACTGAGAGCTAAACATCTTGGCAGTGAGCTGGGCAGCTGTGTGCTGGCATTCAATCAGATAAAGAGGGGGTGGCCGGAGCCATCTAGAGAGGAGCAATTCTTCAAAGGCTTCCATTTTAATTGCAAACTGGTTGGAGAATATTACTTTCTGAAACCTCCTTCTACCTGGGTTCACTTCCAAACCCTAATGGAGTTATATCCGCCAAATGAAAGACTCTCAGATGGCAGGGACAACTTCCCTGCCCCGCCTCAGTGAGCTTGACATGTCTTCTTACAAGTGCCTGCCCGGCTCCGGGGATTTTAGCCTCTGAAGAGAATTAGCTCCCTCCTGCCTTATTTCATTAAGAAACTGGCAAGAGATCAAAAAGAGAGCGAGAGAGAGAATTGTTGTTCTTACACAGAGAGAGTGTTGCCTTGTGATTTCCACTGCCCGACAACCTACAGAGGTTCACACAACCAAGCGCTCACCCAGACTGCAGTGGCCCTACCATGCCTCAAATTTCATTTCCTTGCTCTACTCTGTTCAAAACCCCAAAGATAAGGGCTGGGAAGCTGTGGCTCTGGATCAAGTGCTTGATGCATACACATGAGGATCTGAGATAAGACCCCCAGCACCCATGGAAAAGCTGAGGGTGATTACATGAACCCGTAATACCAGCACTGGAGAAGTGGACACAGGAGGATCTGTGGGTCTTGCTGTTTAGTGAGTTTGACTGAATCACTGAGTTATAGGCTCAGTAAGAGACCCTGTGTCCAAAATAAGATGGAGAGGCACTAGAGGATGACACTAGAGGCTGACCCCTGGCCTATACACACACACACACACACACACACACACAAGCATACACGCACGACACATATACACATATACACTTCTTAGGAAGGACCTCTGATAGGCACCCACTTGAGCTCGAGTCTGTAAGCAATGACACAATCTTAGACAGATCAAAACACCCTGAAAATCAGAAATAAAAAAGTGAGTTACTCTCAGGGAGATCCTATATATCAGGCATCCTAGGTATGCCAGGCACGAATCTGTCCAGAGGTGTTTACCTGGACCTGGATATACACTGTGATGGAACCATCAGCCCCAGTGCACAGAGAAACTGAGGTGAGCTTCAGAGGCTACACAGTCTCTGTCTCAAGGGAACAGTTGAGCTAGGCACTTGTTTGATTGGTACCTCACGGGACGATGCTGAGAGTAAGACTCAACAATGGATATAGGTGTCAATGCACGGCAAATTTGTGTGTGAGAGAGAGACTGGGCTTTGGTTTTCTCCTTCATTAGAAGGAAGGACATCCTCTTCATGGCTTATTAGGAAGGTTTGAGAGAGCGGAAGCAAACAAGATCCTGAGACATGGTGAAGTTTCACAAAGGATGCTATTCTGATGAAATAAAAATCATATTGTTTGGACAGAAAGATAGAATTCTTAATTGTTGCTAGAAAAGCACGATTTCTTCCTTTTAGGCTACTCTAGGTGAAACAGATTCAACTCCAGAAAGTTTTCCAAATATTTTCTGTGTGGCCTTGTCAAGTTGTCTCCTCAAGACTTCTTGGGCTGGGGAGGCAGCACTGTGGGGAAGAACTCTTATCTCACAAGCATGAGGAGCAGAGAAGGCCTGAAATGGCCTAAGTTTATTGTTGGTATCCATGTAAAAAGCTGGGGATGACCAAGAACACCTGTCACCCCAGTTCTGTAGGAAGCATAGAGACTGGGGAAGGGATGGGGCTTACTGGTCAGTAAGGCAGGGTTCAGAGAGAGACTCCATCTCAAGGAAGTAAATTGGAAGAGCGATAGAGAATGCTGGACATCTCTGCTGGCCTCCACACATGTGCACACAAGGCACGCACATATGCATATACCCCACAAACACCATGTCACACATATCCCCCTGTCATGGTTTGATCCAGGTGTCCCCCACAATTGAATATGTTCTGATAGATCGATCCTCAGCTAATGGCAGTTTGGGTTTTACAACCTCCATGAAGCTGTGTTGTTGGGGGCGGGCTTATGGGGTTATAAACCAGCTTCCCCTTGCCAGAGTTTGGCACACCTTCCTGCCGCTGTTTGCAGTGCTGTGGCAGAGGTGATGTCCAGCCCTCTGCTCATGCCATCGTTTTCCCTGCCAGGATGGAGTCTTCCCTCGAGTCCGTAAGCCAAATAAACCCATTCCTCCACAAGCCGCTTTTGTTTGGGTTCTTTCTGTGCAGCAACTAGAAAGCTGACCACAACACCGCCCCCCACACACATAGACTTCATCTCTTGTCAAATGATAAATCAGTCTTGATCTGTACATGAACATGGCCATGATCATCCCCCATCCCCTCTGTCTCTGAAAGAAGCTACACTGAGAAAATCCATATTTTTGAGAATGAATTGCCTTAAGAATATAACGCATAGACTTGAATATTAAATGGCAAAGCAAATATTACAGTGAGAGAATTTTCTGGAAACTAGACGGTTTACAAGGAGCCAGTGATGCCCTCAAACTTAGGAACTTCATCTATACCTTTGGGTATACCAAAAGGCTTTCCTTTCCCCACACCCCCTCACCATCAGAATTCCAGCCCCAAGCCATGCTTCAGAAACCAGGGCTTTTAGAACACCTTTAAAATTTAAAAATCTGATCAGCCTCTGCTGAACACCCACAGAGATTTTCCAGGAATGCTTGCCAACTCCTGTTCTGATTCAGGGCCAGGAAGTGGAGCACCCTCAGAGGCCAGAGGGCCCAGGTTCACACCCCATGGCTGCCACTTAGAGCAGGAATTGCCTTGGGCAAGGTATTCGGAGCCTCAGGACCAAAATCAAGCTTATTCCTTCTGGAATCCTTCATCTGCTTTGCTGTCTTTTGAAAATCTGTTCATTTCCTGTTCAGAGGCTCCCAGACTCCCCCCTGCTTCCCTGGATGCCTCAAGAATTACTACTGATGTCTGCAAACTTTCTCCCGCACCCCAGTTCAGAGAGCTGCAAACTGGGTCCTGCAGGCCAAATCCAGCTTCCATCTGCTTCAGGAAATCAAGTTTTATAGGAGCCTGGCCACGCCTCTTCATTTACATATTCTCCTTGGCTGCTTCCCCACTAACACTGCAGACATACAGAGACTGTGTGTGATCTTCGCAGCTCAAATATTTGTTCTGTGCCCTTTGCCGGAAATGTCTGCCTTCCCTGCCCTACTTGGGTGTCTCTAACTGTAACTTCATGAGATAACAGGAATTGATTAAATATAGAAATTGTTGTAAGTTAGATGGGTTATAATGAAGATTTGATTCACAAGGCAAGTATTCTATCACTGAGCTACATCCCCAGTCCTGTAGTCTTGTCTGCACAGTTCAAAATGTTGCAATTTGGGATGGGAATTAATATTTCTTTCTTCTGTTTTCTCTTTTAAAAATTATTGATTTATTTACTTATTTATTTGCAAGGAAAGAAAAAGCGAACAGGGAGGGAAGAGTATAGGCACCCCAGGACCTCCTGCCACTGCAAAGGAACTCTAGATGCATGCACCCCACTTTGTACGCCTGGCTTTACATGGGTACCGAGGGATCAAACCCAGGGCATCAGGCTTTGCAAGCAAGTGCCTGTAACTGCTGAGCCATCTCATGACCCTTTTTTTTCTTTCATTCTTTTCCTTTTCCCCTTCCTCTCTGTTTTCCCCTTTTGTCTTTTGTGCCAGCCGTAGAGCCCAGGGCCTTGAGCATGCTAAGCAAATGTTCTAATTCTTCCATTTTCCTACATAGGAGGAGAAATGGTTTGATTGGGGAGGGATCTTCCAAGTAAGCTTATATTATATTTTATGGGAAATGTATTGGGTAAAAAAAAAGTTAAACCAAATCTGTTGAGTTTCTAAGATGCCAGGCATATCAGGTACATGAATGTGTATTACTGCACAGAGCCCTCACCATTGCCCTATAAGGGTGAGACTGGTTCTTTCTATAATTAAAAATGCACATAATGCCACCAGTGAAATCTTCCATCTGTTAAAAAGCAGTAAGTGGTCTAAATCTGCAGACCTTATGCATAAAGCTATATTTTGTGAATTAGGAAATAAGGGTGAAATTGATGAAGTGGATGTCAAAAGTAGAACAACTTGTTACATGCTGGAGCCAGAGATCAACATCAAGGTCTTATAGGTTAACCCTTCCACATTGCTGCCTCTCATGGCCAGTGTCCTGTTCTCAATGTTCTGTGAGCATCCCACTATGACTGACACCTTCTCCTAAGCTCTGGGATCCACTCTTCTCTCTCCTCATGCTGCCACGTCTGTCTCAGGCTTTGGTTCTCCTTCTTACCATTTCTATTTCTGGGTTTAAGCTCATTGCTTTTGATGGGTCACACAAAAGTGGAGGAAGAGCTGAGACTTCATTTTCTCACCATCATCTTTTAACTTTACATGTCAGCCTCAAGTGGTGCACTGATAGCTTGCTTGGTTCTTTCCAGACCTCAGAAAGGCCTATGTGTACATGCTGTGTGTACTTGTGTGCTTGTGAACACATACACCTTAATCTAATCGGGCCCCAGAGTAGCCTGTCGACATTTAAATCCTGGCTCTTTACTAGCTGTGGGGCTCTGAGTCGGTTGCTTCCTTTTTCTGAGCTTCGATCTCCTCTGGGAAGCCCAGAGTGTAATGCTACCTGTATTTTTCTGCACACTCCCCTGCTGAGAGCACAGAAGGCAAATTGCATTGATGGTGTGATTCAGAGTTGATGGCAGCCTCTGTCTTTGCAAGTCAGCCTTCTGTCATCCCAATCAGGTTTCTTTGTTTTGTTCACTTTAGCAAGTATGTATCTCTATCCTGGGTTAAAAAGTGCCACTTCCAAATGATATGATACCCAAAACCTGTGTGACTTTATTTGAAAAGCCTTTGTAGATATAATTAAAGATCTTGAGATGAGATCATTCTAGATTAGACCTAGGCCAGAACTCCAGTGACAAGAGTCCTGATAAGGCAAGGGGAGAAGGCACAGAGACGACTGGAGATGGAAGCAGAGATTGGAGGGACTTGTCTATAAACCAAGGAATACCAGGATCACCAGCAACTAAGAAGGGCAGGAAGGATTCTCCCCTAAAGCCCTTCAGAGGAGCATGGTCCCTGCCTTGACGATACAATTCTGATGTCTAGAACTGTGCTGTTTTAAGCTACCGAATTTGTGGTCATTTGTTGTAGCTGCTGCAAAACACTGGTACACTCTCCCTCCACATTTGCTTTTTATTACCTTTCCATCAGTGCACAGCCGGCTGCCTCTGTGCATCTCCGGCAGTGGTGTGTGTCCTGCAACGGGGCTTTGCATGCAGACTCTCAGCTAATTATCTGCATGTTTTCAGTCCATTTCCATTATCAAGCTCCGAAAATGTGCAGACAGGTGGTGACATGCATTATCTCGTCTCATCCTCACGGTAGCTATAGGAGGCATTTCTACTCCTGCCCACATTTTACAGGTGAAGAAACTGAAGCAGGCTCATCTTGAAGTAACTCTTCCAAAGTCACATCCACGCACACCTTAGGAATCTTTGCTGAGAACATCCTCCACTGTCAGCACTGAAAATGTGCAGCAAGGACGATGATGTCCCTCCCTTAGTAAAGGGGGAGACACATGCATATTGGAAAATTCTACCACATGTCCTAACGGACTAGAGTGGGCACTCATGAACATGACTCACTGCCCTCTGAGACTGCTATGGAAAATAAAGGGATGGATTCAGCAGCCACAAGTTCACGGTCACTCTCTCCAGAGGTCATGTTACTTCTACTTAACTAATGATTCCTGTCCTGAGCCTGCAGTTCCCTCTGTCGCTTCCTTTCTCCTCGGGAAAGTCCAGGTGTCAGCATGGGAGATCTTTTCAGATGCATGGTGCAAATGCCAGGAGGGCCAGTCTCCAGGGAATGGTGCAGGTGATGGTGATGCCTCCCAAGAGTCCTCCTGCACCTCAGTGATCACCAACCAGGTGATCGTCTCACAGATGTCCCCTGCTCTATCACATATGCATTTCCCAACCATTTCCTTTTCTCTACCGCCTTTCATTTTTACTCATGTTTTTACCAGGGGTTTTAAAACCTCAAGTGTATTCCTTTCTTTATTTTCATTGTTTTTACTTATTTTTGAAAGTTGCATCAGATCCAGGTCTGATTACCACTCCTAAAATCTCAGCATCTGGGATCAAAAGTTTGAGGCCAGCCTAGACTACAAAATGAGATCCAGGTCAGCCAGGGTTACATGGCTATCTTGAAAACAAGCATATACTTGTCATCAGAGAGACAATTTTTTGGAGTAAAGAACACAGAGATGTCTTTTAAAATGAAAGATAGGTCTGGAAAAGATAGCTCAATTTGTAAATGTTTGCCTTCCAAGCATTAGGACCCAAGTTTGATCCCCAGAACCCACATAAAAAAGCACTGAGGTGACAAAGACAGGTGGATCCTTGGGGCTCTCTGCCCAGCAAGTGTTGCTTAACCAATGAGCCAGGCCAATGAGAGACCCTCCCTGTCCCTAATAAAAAATGGACAAGAACCAAGGAATGGCACTTTAGGTTGCCCTCTGGATTCTATACACTTTGGTACATAAATGTGTATACAACTACACACACACACACACACACACACACACACACACACACACACACACACACACACCTAAATAGCCCATAATAATTCTCATCTACTCCTCTCCAATCTAACGCCCATGACATTTCAAGATTCCTTATCCTCCTCCAAGGCAGTGGTATCCCCATAACCACTCAGTGCCACCATTCCTCTTTCCAATGGCACCTTGGAATAAACAGAATTCTGATCTACTCATGAGAAACCTGAACTCCTCAGTGTGGCCCACAGTAACCTATGACTGGCAGCAGGACTGCATTTCTGATTCTTATTCCCATTGCCTCTCACCTCTGCAGTTTGTTGATCATCAGCCATGACCTTACACCTGGCTAGACCAACCCCCCAAGATACCATCTGCTCAGAACCCAGTGTGCTGACTTAGCAAGCAATTTGATCTGTACCATCCTTTGCCTGTCTCCTGTGCAAACAGAAAGCCTACATCTGACCCCTGCGCTCTCCCTGGCGCCTAGCACAATGCCTGGCTCCTAGGAGGTCTCAAAAGCACTTTGTTCATTCTTTTTATCCTCTGCATAGACTTTCCAGGCACCTTCTTATTACCTCTGTCTGCAGTGAGCATCCTGTGTTCTGATCTCATCATGATCCTGGGGAGCAGATTCTCTTCTTTAACCCAAGCTTAGCACAGACTCACTCATCCACTGTGTCCCTTGGGGATCTATTTAGTGATCAGTTGGGAGGCCCTGACTGCCAATGCCCTTCTGAAAGACACGCCAGGGATGGGAAGACAGCTCAGTTGGTAAAGGACTTACTTCATAATCATGAGGACCTGAATTCAACCCTCAGAACCGGTATTTTAAAAATCTAGGCATGGTGGGGAGGTAGAGACAGGTGGATCCCTGAGGCACACTGACCAGCCAGCCGAGTCTACTTGTCTACTTGGCCAGTGAGAGACCTCTCTCAAAATTATGGACAGTTCCTGAAGAATGACATCTGAATTTGTTGTCTGGCTTATACACACACACACACACACACACACACACACACACACACACACACACACACACAAGAAAAGCTTAACAATACAATTGAGCATAAAGGCAAAAGCCCCTTCCCTAATAGGACTTGAAGACTGGATTCAACCTGACCCTGACCTTGAGCTAAGCTGCTCATCTCCCCCCCCCCATGCACCTGCACTTCTGAGCAATCCCCTCTTGGTTCCTCCTCTGTGCCTTCCACATGCCCTTCCCTCTGTTACAGTGCTCTTCCTCTGCTGAGCCTATTCTCCATCCTCCTCAACCCTTCCTGGTTCTTGGGCCACTTTCACTTTGTCATCTCTCTCACCAGCCCCCAGGCCCTGGTAGTCCTGCCTTTCACTTTCCTGGGTAAAGTACAGGATTTGCTAAATGACTCACACGTACAGAAATGTCTTCCATCTTTCTGACTTAACAGGGCATCTTTCATTGATGTTGCTACATCTCTTACTGAGTTATAATGGCTTGCATTCACTCTTGGGTCCCCAAGACTGTGCTCTTTCATTTCTTTTGTGCAAAATTCTGGAAGGATAGGCATAGAGGGGTATCATTCTTAGATGCCGCTGTCACCAAAACCCAATGTCTGGCACAGAGCAGCTGCCCATAAGACACCTGGTGAGAAATGAAGAATGATGACCCAGTGTCTGTTAGAACACATGGGAGTGAGTTCACAAGACAAACATATGACTTTGGGGTTCAACACCTCGATTTGTGCCTCAACTTCTTTGATGGTGAGGCTGTGCTCCAGGGCCAGTTCACCTTACCCTGCTCATCTCTAAAAGGAGAAGAGAGCCAGTACTTCCATAAGGAACATTGAATGAAACAATTGATGCATACAAAAATGTAACACAGAGCCTAGCAAATACTCTATAAATGTCACCCATTGTTTGTTGCCAGACCCTCCATCCTAACCAACCTGAGGACACATGGTTCGTCTTAAACTCGGCCATTGTATCAGTTACTTTCCTCCATTGATGTTGCAAAAATGTTTCACAAAAGCAACAAAAGGAAGAAAGAGTTCATTTTGGCTCATAGTTGAAGAAGGTGTATAGCCCATGATTTCAAGGAAGGCATGGTGGCAGGAGCATGCACTTGGTGATCACATTGCATCCAGGGTCAGGAAGCAGAGAGAATATTGGTGCTCCATTTATTCTCTGCTCTTCCTTCACTCAGAGCCCCAGGTCAGTGAATGATGCTGCCCACATTCAGAGGGAGTCTTCCCCCTATACTTAATCCTTTCTGAAAACACAGGCATGCTCAGAAATGTGTCTCTCTGGGTGACTGTAAATCCAGTCAACCAGACAATCAAGATTAGCCATCGCATTTTCCAACCTGCTGAACTGATGCGGCTTCTACCTTCCATTATCAGGTCAGTATTTAGATTCCTCACTGGAAAATCAATCCCATGAGGGAGAAAAGTCACTCTGCTTCTCTTGTGCTTTCTTCAGGGAGTGCTTCAAAAGATCCTAGCATTTCATAGGCACTCTATAAGTAGCAATTGGAGAAATGAATATGTGATGCCTAAAATTATAGGTAAATAAGTGAATTCACAGGTTAAAAATAAGAATTCAAATCTCAATATGGTGGCACAGGCCACCACAAGTACTTGGGAAACAAAAGTAGGAGGATCAAGAGTTCAAGATCAGGCTGGAGAGATGGCTCAGCGGTTAAGGCACTTGCCTCCAGTGCCTGAGGCCCCAGGTTCAATTCCCCAGGACCCACGTAAGCCAGACCCACAAGGGGGTGGCCCTGGTGCGCTCTCTCTCTCTCTCTCTCTCTCTCTCTCTCTCTCTCTCTCTCTCTCTCTCTCTCTCTCTCTCTCTGCTGGAAAATGAATAAATAAAATACTTTTTAAAAAAAGAGTTCAAGATCATACTCAGCAAGTCTGAGGCCAAACTGGGTTAAATCAGACTTTGCCGCAAAAAAAAAAAAAAAAAGTCATTAACAAGAATGCCAAGAAACCCACCTGTTTATTTTGCAAATCATTTTCACTGTCATATACATATCTCATGTCTTTGACAACGTGATTTTCTATTTATATGTACCTATGAGCTTTTCTCAGGCAGAAGCACTTGCTGCAGAGGTCAGAAGACAAGCACTAATTCACTCCATGCTTTATAAAACAGCACTATAAGTAAAATTTTACAAATAGTCTGAGGCATTGATCCATAGAACTTCTAAAGTTTACTTCAATTAGAGTTTTAGATAAAGATCAAATTAATTAAGTCCTCCCCCCTTAAAGTTCATCTTAATTAGCCACTGTTTTTTTTTTCTCCATGTCTTAGTAATTGGCTGGGCCTCAACCTGGACATAGAGGGGACCCCACAGATAGTCATCAACACCCAGCACATTCTGGGCTGCGGTGCCAAGGTTTCTAGGGGTAACACCTCTGCTAGATAAAGGTCGAAGCCTCAGGAATTAAAAGAATAGTTTATCACATCAGTGATTTTTCTAATTGTCCCAGATGAAACAAATCATTGCACAGGAGGTACTACTTTGATTTTGCTCCTTGGATTTTTCTTCATAAGTTTCATGAAATCTGACAGCTCTGATGGCTGTGGAGATTCAGGCGAGAGATCTGTCGTGGGGATGAATCTACAGCCTTCCTCTTCCACATCAGGGCTTTGGATAGAATCAAGTTAGGAAGACTTCTGGCACAGACATTTCTTCGTGTCCTGAGATGCCCTGTCCCTGTGTCTCTTGTAGCCTGAGGAGTATTGTATGGCATAATCTCTGACACTCAGGGAACAGGTGCAAGCCCTGTTAAGTGATATAATGTGTCACACAGGTGCTTTTCAAAGAAGCCATGAAATGGATGTATCCAACAAAAATACAATGTTTAATTTACTCCTTCCGAGAAGTGGAGATGTTGCACCAGGGGTTGTCAGCAGTAAATCAGCCACTGACTCTGATGGCACCTGATGACATAGTTTTGGGAAGCTTCTTGCTGGCAGGTGCAGGGCTGGGCTGATGCCTCCACCCTGTTTAGTTCCCAGCCAGGTTTGTGGCTGCTGTGTGTTTGTATCTTTGCATTGTTGGGGAAGTAAAAGTGTGAGGGAAGGGGATGATTGGTGCACTGGGCAAGAGGATCACTGTCTCCTGATGCAGGCAGCCCTTCCTGAACAGTGTGGCTGTGCCTGGACATTCACCACCATTCTCTACCACTTTCTGATATTGGACAAGATGATGTCATATGCTATTGTGTGCTGGTGAGCCCTGTGAAGCAATGACTGTATCCATCTTGCTGATCCTTATAGCCCAGGGTCTATAATAGCACAGTTTATGGAATGTTATAATATTTAAGACATATTAAGAGTTAATGAATGAATGAATTGTAGAAAATAGTCTACTTGCTCCTCAGGCCCTAAAAGGAGAGCTAAAGACACACCTGGCATTCTTGTGTACCCATTTACTCATGGAAAATAAGAATAAATGAACATGAGTTATTCCACAGGTTATAAGTTGTCTCTGGAAGAGGTGAACTAGAAGTGCAGTCTGCTCTGAGCTGTCATCAAAGGAGAAGTATACACAGTAACATGTGTCTAGTGAGCTATGACAGTGGACCTCTGAATAAGATCAGTCACCAGGCATGAGGCCACCACAGCTGGAGAGAGGGTGAAATGAAGGGTCTGCTCCACCCTGAGGACCCTGGGCTATTACCTCTGGAGGTCAAAGGTTTGTGTTGGCTTTGTTTACTATTAATCTTTTGTGGTGCCTGGAACAAATAAGAATTTATGAGAGAGGAGAGGGCCAGAAATGAAGGAAGGAAGAAAGGAAGGAAGGAAGGAAGGAAGGAAGGAAGGAAGGAAGGAAGGAAGGAAGGAAGATGCTTAAGATGCTTCGGCAACTCAAAAAGGGTATCAATTATGGAATAAGCAGCAGAATGGGAAACGAAGGCTCAAAGAAATAAGCATGGCTTCCTGACTAGTGCTGTTTTGGCACTGTAGTAGCTATTGTCAGGGGAAGACAGAAAGTTTGCCAATGTCCTACAGGCTCCAATATGTGTCAGCTGCATTCTCCATCATGGGTGGCCAGGGCAGTTAGAATGCATCTGTAACATTGCACCAGTGTTGTGCTTTCTGGAGACAGTGAGGTGAGCATGTCTGGTCATTGGCTAAGTAAGGTCACCAGTGACATGAAATTGGTCTCCATGATCAAATCAGGTATGGAAAAAAAAACACCATAGAGTGAGTCACTTTCTGACAAGCGCTCATACCCTAAAGTGGTATTGGGCTCTGTTTCTACCAAATTGAACCCATGCTTTGCATAGTAACATTCTATGTGTCTGTGACCACAAGTCCGAATGGCAAGTGCTTCTCAGTCATGAGCACAAACTGATCCACTTGGCAAGGACCAGTAACTGGTGCGAGATATTCAGAAGAGTTGAAGTGGGGCCTTCCCATGGGAAGACCCATGGGAACAAGGGTCACTTCCGAATCCTACTGGGAAGCTTCATTGACCATCATCCAAGGCCTCTCATGCATGAGGAGATATGCAGTGGAGAAAGAAAGAAAGAAAGAAAGAAAGAAAGAAAGAAAGAAAGAAAGAAAGAAAGAAAGAAAGAAAGAAAGAAAGAAAGAAAGAAAGAAAGAAAGAAAGAAAGAAAGAAAGAAAGAAAGAGAAAGAAAGAAAGAAGATAGATAGATAGGGAGAGAACAGAACTAGGGTTTTGGAAAGCCATTGCTGTGAAGTGAAATGTTCACTCTTACTAATGAGTTCTCACCCTCACATTTGTCATCTATTTGAATACCTGCCCCTCCCCCCAAGGCTCTTACAGCAGTGTTGGTCAAGTAGATGTTCCAGATCTAGACAGAAGCACATGTGAAGCCCTGCTGACCACTCACTGAGAACTAGAGAAAGTTAAGTGTAAAATGAATGAATAGATGCAACCAGAACAGGCATTCAGAACGCTTAGACAGAAGTGCTGCTATCTATGTCAGCCCAGAGATGTTTCCAGTAGCAGAATCTGTAAGCATCTAAAATCTATGTATAATGAGGACTTATAATCAGAATTTTCCCCATGGTCCTCTGGTTTGGACTCAAGGTCTTCTGCATGCTAGATAAGCACTCTACCACTGAGCCCTTTTTCAAGTTTTATTTTGAGACAAGGTCTCAATCAGTCACCCAGAGTGGCCTTAAACAAATAATCTTCCTGCCTTAGCCTTCTGAGTAGCTGGGATTAAAAGTGTGAGCCACTGAACCTGGATATAATGAAATTTTTATAATCAATAGATATTAATTTCCATTAGTGCTGATAGTTTTATAATGAAAATAGTAGTAGTTTTGTCACCAACCCAAATCTATAGTTCCACAAATGACTCCATTTTCTTCATACCTCCTGGCAGGCATGTTTCATGGCTATTGAAGTGTTTTTGTCTGGTTCTTCCTATGGAATGTAAGCTTCATGACACCCGGTATGTCATTTCACTCTTTCCCAGATTCTCAGATTGTTAAACAATGCCAGGTACATGGGAGATGATAGGTAACTCTTATTAAATGAAACTAACATCGTGGCAAGGAGGGTTCAGCCTAGCATGTGACCCATGAGACATATGTCTGCTTTAGTTACTGTGGTTAAAATTCCTGAGAAAAAGAACTTCAGAAAGGAAAGGTATATTTTGACTTACAATTTGGAGATACAACCATCTAGGTGGGGAATCAGCTCTCAGGGTGTCAATATTTCCCAGGAACAAGTGAAGAGGCAAGTGATCTCACCACCCCTTACTTTTCCAAGTCAGTTCCCACACTGCCGTCTAGGAGGAGAAAGAGGTCCATTATGGTTCGTGAAAATGGCAAAAGGCTTCTTAGTTTCTTAGCCTCCTGATCATATCTTGAGGCCTTAAGCATGACAAACTAGAACCTTCGGAGGCTCCCTCATTTTTGATTTGAGGATCTTCCAGGGGAATCAGCTACTGACCTGCTCTGACAGACTGGCACTCTCCTGATAGCAAACTTAGGGTTTTAGTATAACTCTGAGAATAGTCCTCTTACAATACCACCCACCACCACCACACACTCACTTTGGCTTACTCAGCCATTCTCTGAATGAACCAGGTCATTGGAGGAGAGTAAAGTTAATGTCTGAAGGGAGACCTGGCCAGTGCTTCACTGAGGCCATCTCAAGCACAGAATTGTCTCTGTATTTCATGGTCTGGGTGGTGTCCAGCTGATTTATTCAGCCTTAGGAAGAGCCCTAAGGTACCTACCTACACAAAGACAAGTGAACTTGGTGCTGGGGTCTATGGAAGAGCAAGGGATTTTGTCTGAATGCTGCTCCTCCAGGAAGGCTGAAGGCCTTAGCAGTGTTTGATAATACTCTATATTTCCTCAGTTCAAAGGCTCTGTTGACCATCAGTGTACCGTGGATTTAACGACACCTTCCAAGAGGCAATTAGGCAGAAAGATTCCCATTGCAGGAAATAGTCACATCAACTTTGATAAATCCCAGTTTTAGAAATATTAACTTGTGACAGGTTAGAGAGATTGCTCAGTGGTTAAGGCACTTGCCCACAAAGCCTAACAACCTGGGTTCAATTCTGGCTCACATAAAGCCTGAAGTACAAAGTGATGCTTGTGTGCTCTGGAGTTGGTTTGCAGTAGCTAGAGCCCATATACCCATTCTCTCTCTGTCTCTCTCTATCTCTCTCTCCTTCAAATAAATAAAGAAATATTTTTAAAAATCAATGTAGAATCAATAGAATGTGAAGTGCAATGTCCCAGAATCAGAGGCATGTGTCACCCATTGCCACTAAGGTGTTCTTTGAGGTCTGATCTGCTCTTCTGATACTGAATCATCACAAAGTCCCTTAACTGTAAGTGCCTTTCCAGTCAATTTCTTTAAGAAGAAGCAGAATTCGAGAGTGTGAGATATAGTCAGACTAGGTTTATGCTTCATCTATTGAGCTCTCAGCTTTTTGCATCCATTGTTTGGAAATGGAGTTTTTGGGGTTTTGTCTTCCCCCACGGAGGGTCTGAGGAAGATAGGGAGAGACTTCTAAACTGAAGGCTCAGTGTCCTACAGAAACAAAGCTAAAAGCAGGGGTCTTCCACAAAGGGATTGGGGGATGCTAACAGCAAAAGGACAAGAGAAGGCAAAGATCAAGATGTCCCCAAATGGGACAGAGACAGAAGTGTGAATCTTGTTATTCAGAGTAAATAAAAGTACAAGATAAAAGTATGTTAGGATTGAGGGGGCACAATTCTGACCAAAGGCCCCGAAAAGCCATCAAAATCAGAGTCGGTAGGTTTGTTGTTTTGTTTTCTTTATTTCTTTTCTCTTGCTAAATTCCCAGGCATCACCTCTCATTGTGAAATAGATCCTTGTCCAGTTGCACAGTACGTCAACTCTGAAAGACGCATGTCTTACAGGTAGTGGAGACAATCTGAATCATCCAATACCCCCATCACAGATGCAGGGTGAGATAAGGGATGGTATTCTCTCTTCCTAGGGAGACAGGTGTGAAGACAGACCCTGTGATTAGATAGGAAGGAAGCAGCCTATTGGGTTACAGATTAATTGCCTGTTCGCCTGACCTTGGTGGCTGGGATGTTTTTCCATAGACACTGTCCCGTATGCATCCAGCACAGCCCTTACACCACCAGAGCTAAGGAAAGGGTTTCTGTCCTTCTGTCGTGGCCTGTAGAAACTAAAACAAACCCCAATCAAACATAATGTAATTGGGCTGGACTGTGGCAGAGAAGGCAATAGGGACAGAAGCATACCGCAGGACAAACCCACTGAACCGGCCTGTGGGAAACACGTCAAGGTTAGCAAAATATGACAAATGAGACACCAGAAAGATAGCTTCAAGTTATTTTATATCCATTTTCTTAGACACTGCTGTCCGTGGCTTCTCAATGTGGGATGCAGCATTGCAGACATGTGGGCATGTGCACACATGAAACACAGTTGGATTTGTGATGTGTTAGTGCTGGACGTGACTTAACATGGTTATTCCTTTAATAGGAATAATGAAGGAAGAAGTGAAGGGGTCCAAAGGCAGAGGAATAGGGTGAAGGGACAGAAAAGATAGATGGGTGAAAACTAGAGGGCGGGTTTTGATGAGTTTGCTCCAGGTCACCCAACCCAGGCGGATGATAGGCCTGGTTCATCCTGGCATCATCCTCCCTCTTGATCCCCTCTTTGCTGTCCAGGCTCCCTTCCTGGGCCAGGAGGGCTCAGAGCTCACAGGGGGCTCTGGAGAGGCCTACTGGCCTGCTGTGGTCCTAGGGATGTCTTGTTTCCATGCTCACAAACCTCGTCCCACCCCTTCCTGGATGTAGTGGCCCAGATTTTCAGCCCCAGTGCCACTGAGCTGACAGGAAAAGTTGACTGAATAGCTTTTGGGGAAATAAAATGTTGCAAATTGTGAAACTGAATCCCTGGGGTAAAAGAGCTGAAGGTTTTAGACTAAGCTGACTGCAGACAGGAGGTCTGATTCAATCTGGGCTTGGACCCTTGCCTCTCCTTCCAGCTGGGTGCCCCGAGTGCTTACTGCACCCTGTCTCACCAACAGCCTGTAACCAAAGGCAGGTGAGAAGCCATTTTCAAAAGCTCCCCATGGGAATTGTGAAAAAACCAAGGTGTTCATTGGCGTACTAAGTCCAGAACATGCCAAACGGTTCTGGAACAATTTCAATACCCACAGGGTCATAGCAAAGGCTGTTTGGCACATGCTGTCTATTTCAGTAAAGGAATAGGAAGAGGCCAATATCTGTGTGCTGCCTGGGGCCAAAAGGTAGACATTCAAACTAATTTGATGGAAGAAGTCCAGACAAGAAAAAGAAGTCAGAGAGTGGTGCTCTTTGGACACAGGCATCTTTGCCTTCTCCTGTGCTTGAAGCAACTTCGAGCTGAGACAGGAGTAGATGGAAGGGTGAGCACCCAGAGCAGGAAGGAACCTGGGTAGAAATCCAAGTTAAGGAGTCCCTGAGACACCACTATGGGTGACTCATGCTGAGGATGTGGGTCCTTGAACTTGATGCATTTTGCAGGGGAAAAGAAAAGAGCAAAGACACAGCAAGCTCTGCGAAGCCGGAGACACGGTGGAGCTGTCACTCACTCCAAAGAGCAGCGATGCCTGAGCTGTTCGTGGCTGCAGCTCAGCCTTCCACCCCACACCTGCCAGTGCTCAGATGCTGCCAGAAGCACCCTTGTACTCACTTCAACCATTTCACAAGTCAGTATTTAAACAATGCCACAAGACCCAACCAGGGACAGCTCAGGGCAGGAATTTTCCTTTTAGCAGTGGGAGCTGTGGATCTACAGCTTTTCAAAGATAATACCACTCCACCCTTCCCTGGAAGAGCCCAGAATGAAGACTATGGTGCCAAAGGGAATGAGACACTCACCAAGGGAGCAGCTGATGGCAGTGGGAAGGATCCCAGCTCCCGGTCAGGAATGAGTGTCTTTGTGTCAACCACATCTCTGGTGAGATGCACCACTCTTATGGCGAAGAGGTCGTCTCAGCTAAGCTCCAGATGTGGTGTAACTGCAATCAGCTAAGCAAGGTGGACTACCCACCCTGGGGACACAGTTATCAGATTTCTCACTCGATTTTATTTTATCCACATCAACAGCTATTCCTGATGGCTTCCTTTTTGCCAAATTCATAACTTCTCCCTCAGTCTGTCCTCACTGTCTTTTCCCTCCTCACATGCAAGATGAGAACCCCAAAGCCTTCTCTGTATACCATTCATGTACTGCGTACACATTACATATACAGGGACTGGCTGTATAGGTAAGAAAGGGTGGGTGGACCTTGTGCAAATGACAGAAAGGTTGCAAGTAGTCCTGATCTATTAAAGAAAGAAATTCCTTCACATTTTCTTAATTCCTGATATGGACGTTCATTCTTCTTTTGATGTTTACACTTACGTTCTGTTCACTGACCACTACTTGCCATGTGACAGATAATGCCCTTTAAGCTGCAGTGTAGGTTACAGTCATGTCACCAGGCTATTAACCTCTGAATATTTACATTATTAGTCAATTTCCCAAGTCCTTGGCATGAACACAACCACTGTGTTGGTTTATTTCTATATTACAAGAGCAAGGAATAAAGTTATGTGGGTTTCCTACAGTGGGGAGGTGAGGCTGGGATTCCTGGAAGTTCTCTTAGGGTTTTGTTTGAAGGGGATCATCTGTACCACATACCTGGCTGGAAGGGAGATATGCTAATAGCCACTTGGTAATTTATGGCAGAAGTTTAGCTCAGGGAACTACTTCTAAACAAACTTGACATCCTTTCCCTCCGTGGCCAGGGGACCCTCTCACTGCTATGGAATCTATGCTAAAGTGGAAGCATTTTAGCTTTTGACAGGAGTTATGAGCCTCCTGTAAAAATGAAATATATGTCCAGATAAAATATTCGTGCTCCATAATGTGAGGCAAGGTACCAAAATCTAGGGCAACACAGTTTACATATAAAAACCAACTTGAATAAGAAGACATACGTTCTCACTAAGGATGCTCCCTGTGAAGCAGGAAGTAGGCAGGGTTGGAAGGAAAGCAGGAGTTCAGCAGAAATAAAGAAAGAGGGGAGGCAGAGAAGAACTGAAGAAGGGAGGGAATAGGAGGAAGAAAGAATTGCAAACCCAACAAAATGGTAGCCTTAAGTGAATCTTCTCCAAACAGCCAATAAAGGCAATTATATAACATGGGGCTGTGAGCAGCTGGCCATGACTCAAGGTGTCAGGCAAACGAGGTCACCCCATACATAAGCTAGGAGCGGCTGAATGCCACGCTATTGTTTGCATTGTCCTCGCCTCAGTTTCCCCATGTGTCCCAGTTTTCGGAAATCCACCGCAGTATCCAGAGCTCAGGATACATGGCAGCATTATGCTGCTCAAGCCAGTCTGGTCACCTACCTCTCTGCGGCAGGATACATCAAAGCCTGTCCTCCTGCATGCCACCCAAGTGCCATTCATTTTATGGTCTTATTGGTTTGTTTGTTTAATTGTTTCTGTTTTTTTTAGATAGGGTCTCATACAATCCAGACTGGCCTTAAAACTTATTATGTAGCAGAGAATGACCTTGAACTTCTGATCCTCCTGCCTCCACCTCCTGAGTGCTGGGATTATAGGTGTGTGCCACCTTACCCAATATATTTGGTGCTGGGGATTAAACCCAGGAAGCAAAGCATGTCAACCAGGCACCCTACCAACTGAGCTACATCCCCAGCCTCTAGATCATATTCTTGTCCTTGCTTACATGGCTTTTACCCCACCCCCAGGTGGAACTCCTACGTTCTCGGAGTTCCCACCTCCCCAGTGCTGAGTCTTCGGAAAGTGGTGGATGGAATGGAGGAAACACGTCTGGAGGAGAGTCCAGACAAAGGAGAACTGTGGCTTTGCTTGGAGATCCACTGCTTCCTATCAGCAACTATAAGCAAGTGCATGCCAGATGTCTCTTCTAAAACTTATAGCATTGCTTTGGGGGTTAAAGATTATGCTTGTCAAGGGCAAGGCTATCTGCATATGCCCAGGACACTGTTCATGGGGCTTCCATGGACTGTGGCTGTAGATCAGTGGTCATGTGCTTGTCTGGCATATGCAAGGCCTTGGGTTCTAGCCCCAGCACCATTTTCTACCTTTTTTTTTAAAAAAGAAGGCGTTCAGTATATCAAGATGCCAGCAATAAAGATTGTTTTTGCACAATAGAAAAATCCTCTTCAGAGAGACTGGGGAAATGGCTCAGTGGTTAAAGGTGCTTTCTTGCAAAGCCTGTTGGCCTGGGTTCAATTTCCCAGCCACCTGCAAAAGGCCAGACAGGTATTTGTTTGCAATAGCAAGAGAATTTGACATGCCCATACACACACATGCATGCAAATAAATGAAAATCTTTTAAATAAAAAGAAAATCCTCTTCCGAATAAACTTTTTCAATAATAGTTGAATTTCATTTATGAAATCCTCACTTTCATGCCAATGCTTTATCAATACTTTATCTCATTGCCTGGTGCACGATGCAAATACCCTTTCAATCCCATTTTCCAGACACGTAAATTGAGGCTTGGAGAGGTTATGCACCTGATGGCAGCCATGTGGGCAGTGAAATAATGGAGGTGTTTCCAGGGGCTTATCTCCCACCACCCATGACTTCTTGGAAGTCCAAGGTGTTTTGTAAGTTGACACCTTACCTTCTTGAGTGTCTGGGTCCTCATTCAACTAGGACCCTCATGGCCAAAGTCCCTGAACCATGGCCCAGCTGATCTGATCATTCCAGGTGTCTTAAATGATCAATGTGGACTCGTGTTGGGTCAATTCAGCTGCAGCGGTCAGTATTGATCCCCCCGACAGCCCCATTGATTGGGTCAGCACGGCTGTGAGTCTTCAGGGATACCACGGACATGCCCTGGACTGACCTTCCTGAGTGTTCTGTCAGATACTATCACCAGAGTGATTCAAACAAGGGAAACCGAGGCCTGTGCAGGTCTTAGGTAGCCTCATGGCAGATGTAGAGGTTCAGAGGGCAGGCGATGTCCTCCTGCTGCTTCTCATCCCTGGTGGGTTTCCACATTAGTAAAGGACAGATGAGTGCAGGAGCAGGCTGCAGAGGGGGGCTTCCTGGATTTCTTTTGTTTGTCTTTTGAGATAGGGTCTCGCTCTAGCCCAGGCTGACCTAGAATTCACTATGTAGTCTCTGGGTGCCCTTGAACTCATGGTGGTCCTCCTACCTCAGCCTCCTAAGTGCTGGGATTAAAGGCGTGTGCTACCATGCCCAGCTTTCTATGAAGCTCGATAGTTTTTTTAGCTTATGATTTGTCTGCAATTCACAGCAAATGTCATTGTAGCACAACCCAGGACCTAATTATTTTGTACTCTTTAAGTTTGAGGGGTATGCAGACTCCATCGCAGAAAGACAAGCAAGAGTGAGAAGAAAAGGCTTTTGGTCCAACTGGTCATCTCATCCATCAGCTCATTTGTAGTTACGTTTTATGCAGTTTCTGTTTAAACAGTCACTGACTATATATATAGTAGAGTAGCACTGGACTCTGCCATTTCCCAAGTTCATTGCCTGTTGTTTGGGGCACATCATTGAACCTTCAGGTGGGTCTCTTCAGTTCCAGCTTCCAGCAGACATGGGTACCACAAGTGTCCTACTTTCACCAGGAAGCACTGAGATGGTCTTTCCAGCCATGTCCCAGAGCAGAAATCCAGCCAGAGTTCTTCAACTGAGGACCTGGACTGTGTCTACCTCAGCCTGCTCTCTCCCACTGGGCAGTGAGTGTATCAAAGTAGGTGGTGGTGGAAAAGCCTTGTGGTCAGCTCCTCTGGGTCACAGTGACCCAAGCCTTGACTGAAGGATCATCCACAGTCACCAGACTCACCATAAAGCTCCCATGTGTAATTTAAGTGAGGTTTCCTCTTATCAGGGATGGAGGATATCTTCTTTCTTTGATTCTCAAGAGGAAAAAGACAGTCATGTTTTTAAGGATTCCTTGAGCAAATAGAATCTCCTGTGAGTGGTGTACCAGTGGAGACAGTGATAACCATAACCACCAGGCTGGCAGATTGCACACTGGAAGCTTGCCATGTTCCAGGCAGGGTACTAAGTGCTTTACATAAAGCAGCTTATTTAGGCCGTGTAACAGTATGATGTAGCTACCTTTACCATCACCCTCTTCCAGGGAGGAAGTTGGGGCACAGGAGCTATTTGTCTAAGAAAACACAGCTATCAGATACAGATAGCCTGAGCGTCTAGAATACTCTCACATTCTGAAGACTAGATCTCTGAAGATTGTCATACAGTCTATGACCAAGCTGGCGATCAATCACACTAGCAGTTTCTTTTCATCCAGTGCTTATACGTGGCAAGAACTGGGCCAGTGACTTCACCCACATAGCCTCAATGAAACCTGAGATGGCTTTCTTTCCTTCTGTATCCCACAGGTCTACTTTGTCCTCAAGTCTTATTAAACTTCATTTGATAAACCTACCCGTCTCCATCTTTCAAAGGAGGCTGAAGTCTATACACAGATCAGGGGCTCGCCCTGCTGTATGCATCATTATAAAACTACACAAAACCCTAGCATTGCAGGCACTCAATAAATGTGCGTGGAATGAAGGAATGAAGTGTTTGGTGGTATCATCCATGATAGACTGTGAGGGTTACACTGTTTGCTATCTTCATTATTCCATAAGAAGAGGAGATTTAGGATGGGAAAAGTGGCTTGTATAGATCTCATAGGGATTACAAAATAAATCAGGTAAGGCAGAAACTTTGGAAGGGGTCCTGTATTTATTAGCCATTCTTATAAAAGGGAGACTTACCACCTAATGAATCCTTAGAGGGCAGAGACACCCTCACTGCCCAATATGGAAGCAGGAAAGGCTGATGTTGCTGTTCTCAGCATCCCTGGGAAGTTAGTAGACTCATGATTTGGTGTCAGGCAATCAGATAATGATTCAAGAATCCCAGACTTTAAATGTCACTAAGAAAGCCAAGAAAGAGCAAGAAACACCCAGAGCCTGGGGTGCCTGTGCTGGTCCCAGGGATCTAGGATTTGCGGTGGCAGGAAAGCAATGCTGCGGTCCCTGTGCCCCTTGGCAGCACAAAGACGAAGCCTGGGATGCGGAACTGACCTGAGGATATGCCTCCACCTTCCACCTGCTTCCCTGTTTTCTGAGCCTCATTCTTTAGCTTCCCTGGGAGCCCCTCCCCTTCCCCCAACCCTCTTTCTGCTTAAATCCTCCAGAGTCAATTTCTATTGCTTGCAACCAGAATCCTGTCTATTACAGCTCAGGTTCAGAGTGATGTCTTATCCATAAAGCACCAAATCACATCCAATTTCTCTATTATCTCTGGTACACCAGGAGGGTATATGCTCTGAAGTCCCAATGCAGCCCCTCCCAGGGACCTCTGAAGGTGTGTCTTCCCCTCCTTTTCCATGAGCCTGGCAGACCCTCAGCTGTGAATCTTAGAGAACATCACAGGTGGTGATACTTGTCCATGAGCCACAAGGAGGAAAAGCATTTAGAGCTTATCTCCTTGCCTGTTCCCACAGGGGCTAGGGAGCCATGCCCTTGAGCGTTCCTGGCTCCCCTTTCTCCGTGATGGGAACTGACCAGCTCCAGGCCTGGGAAGTATGGTGTGCCACCTCTGTGTCCCTGTGATAGAGCAGGTTCCCAGCCCTGCCTCTAGCCTCCTGCCGTGTCCTGCTCCCCATCTGTTCCTATGACCTTTTCTTTTTGCTTCTGCATGGTCCAATACCAGCTGAAATGGGCATGTGCTGTAATTACCTATTCCACAGGATTGTGCAGGCTGGTCTTTCTAACCAGAGTTGAGAACCTTTATCGTTGCATCCTTACATTACTGAACACGGTGCCATCCACTCTGAATTAGGGCTCATTGGTGACCTGGTGATGCTACAACCTCCCTCTTTATTATTCTGAGGCCAAGGATTATCCAGGCAGTGGCATTCCAAAGCCACCTGTGTGACCTTTGACCTGTCAGTGGAAGAAACTGAAGGGGGAAAAAGCACAACTCACATTTTTTTAAATATTATGTTATATATAAATATATATTACATTTGTTTTTGTTCATCATTGGGACATAAACAATCATTTGTTTCTCCTACTTTACAAATGAAACACTCAAAATGCATATAATAGGAAAGGATGTCTCCCTGGGGGGCGGGGGCTCTGGCTGGTTTCAGATTCCTGAGCACAGTTTTTTATATTCCTAATTCAGAAACCACCACTTGTTCTCACTGAATTTTCTTTTGAGTGTGTGTGTGTGTGTGTGTGTGTGTGAGAGAGAGAGAGAGAGAGAGAGAGAGAGAGAGAGAGAGAGAGAGAGAGAGAGGTGTAGAGGTCTGAGGACAACCTCAAATTTCACTCCTCAGGAACCATCCACAGTTGTGACAAGGTTTTTCACTGGCTTGGAAGTCGCCAAGCAGGCTAGACTGCTTAGCCAGGAAGCCTCAGGGGCATGATATTTTTATGTGGGTTCTGGGACAGTCACTTCCTCGGGCTTTATCAACTGATCCTCACTTTTCTTTTGTCCCCAACTTCTAGAATCAAAAGAAATGAAAAAAAAAAAGAAATAAAAAACGAACAATGCAATTAGCCTCTCCCCACAAAGAGCAAAAATTGATTTTAAAACAAGCCATCCAAATGGTCTCATTCTATAAGACAAGTTCAAATTTTTTCTTTAGTCTCTAGAATGGGAAGACTGAAATCACTCCCTATGAAACCAGATCGCCCAGAGTCCAAGTATGGTAAGAGCATCCCGAGCTCTTGTTACAGTATCAGAGGTCTCGCCTGGGAAGAGGAGGGAGGGATGCCTCCCAGGCTGACATTGATGTTTCTTCAAGGACATTCTACCAGGGTGTGACAGGTCACAACCAAATGGATTGCTCCCCAGTGGGCCAGACTCCAGTCACATTGTCAGGTAAACACAGAAATATTCTGTCTTCGCCTGCCAAGACTTGTCAAGTGTCTGTGTTTGTTATTGCATTTTGGGTCCCACAAGGTCCCTCCTCCCATATTTCTTTATAGAGGAAATGTAAACCATATGCTTTTGCCTTATTTCCACTGAAAGTATCCAAACGCTGTTTGGGGCCAGACATACTCTTTTGCAATGAGTGTTTTTAGCAGAACACATTAGTCCTCAGCTCACTTTTCCCCATTTTGCTGTAACATAAGTAGATTTGATTTTCTGGTGTAAAATCAGAAATCCTTGATAAATCTTGATAAATCCTAACCATAGAGATGGGTTCTGATTGTCCAGGCTTATTTTCTGCTTTGGCTTTTAATAAACGCTGGCTTATGGCAACCAACCACATCAGGATCTAATAAGCAATGATAGCACTGTTGTCTACGTGTATGCCTCAGAATCCTTCTCAAAGCGATAGATCTGACAGTCCGTATGAATTAAGGGGCATCATTATTTGTTATGCCAATGAAAGACATATTTTAAAGTCATTTGTAAACACTGGGTTTGGCCAATATTCCTTACATGCTGCATATCTGCCCAGTCACTAATCACCCTGAAAACAGAAGCATGAGGGCACTTTGTTAAAAGGCAAATTAAAGTCCAGCCCCAGCAGGAAGCATTTTTGACAAGATGCAGCCCGGGTGATGTGGAGCTTGCGCATACTTCCCAGATCCCGTTCTCTTTGAAGAAGTAGGCAGTGCCTTTAACTTTCTGCTAGAATCTCGTGCCAGGCTCTGAAGCTATCTTAAGCCCTACTATTTATCCGCCTGGTGAGGCACAACACTTACTTATTAAAAGCATATCTATCATGGTTAATGACTTGATTTTTTTCCCTTTAATACAGTACAATGACAGGTGTAAGGAGAAGATGAGTGTCAGATGCTGTGACAATATGCTTTCCGCTCAAAGATATCTAAACCATGAGCTTTGCACCCTGGCTCTGGGAGGGGGACCGTCACTCATCCCTTCTCCCCCAGCACACATACGCATGCATGGGTGCATGCACACACACACACACACACACACACACACACACACACACACACACAGATTACACGCTTGTGTTGGATGGAAAATCGTGCCATTTGCAGTTTCAGATAAAAGCATGTTTGAGTGCATATGGAAAATACCATTAGCAACAACTCCGAGTGCCGAGTAAAATGGGTCATTAGGCTTTTGTTTGTTGGAGAGTGTCTCCCATCTGACAGCACCGAATGGCACCACTTTTAGCAGCTTATGTTCCCGGTTACATTAAACAGACAAACAGATTGACTATTTTGCATTTCTCATTCGACAACAGCTTGTCTTCATTTGCCGCTCGCTGGTGGCGACGCTGAAAGCATGGTGGATGACTGTAGCCAAGGTTCTGGTTTTGAATAACAGCAGATGCCAACACTGAACTTCAAAATCAATCAATTCTTTTTCCTGAGTATGGATAAAAGGTCTAGCAGAGCGCCTGCAGGGGGATTTCTGCTGCTTACAGCTGAAAACATAGAGGCCACATTCATTACCAAAGTTTCTGCAAGAAATAACAAATGTGGGTAGTTTCTGACCAGGCAACTTGACATCAGGGTGGGTCTTCTCAGGCTAAGGGCTGGAATCATCCATTTCTAGAACAAGGTATTCTTCATCTGAGGTCATAGAGAAGATAGTCATTTTCATCTTGACTGCTTTTCTCAGGGGCCTCTACCTCATGGGTGAAAAAGAGACACTCAGACAGGCCCTTCTCACTAGGAGTCAGAGAGCCTGCAACTTGGTCTAAAGTCAAGCAGCCTCTCTAAGCTGCTGAAGCCCCTCAAACATGGTATCCTTGGCTAGGACCAGTGATGATCCCCCTGGCATGTCACACAAGTATCAGAGGTTGTCCCAGCCCTCATGGCTCTATTGCTGTGACAGCCAGGCACAGGAATGCATCCCTGGCTGGCATCCAGTTGGGTCTCGGAGAGAAGTCTGTCCCCGTCTTGGGTCAGTTCTGAGGCAGATGCTCAGTGAGAGGCTAAGAGGGGGTGATGGGAACTTTGATATTGGGTAAATCCATTGCTCAATTCTCAGTGCTGTCTTTCTAGAAGCAAACTACTTTTTCTGAGCCCATTTTTTCACCTGTAATATTGGGTTAATGGCATTTTTCCCACATCACAAGGTTATCATAGTGTTCAGGTAAGATCAAGTGTGTAAAGCCATTTTTAGATCATAAGAGGCGTTCATTGGTGACTGTGTTATAAATATGTGCTTATGCATGATTTATTATACATATATAATATGTATATAACATTTTATAAAATCTGTTTAATAAAATCCATATAAATCAAATGGAGAGTCGTGTAAGTTTCAAATTAAGATAAAGCACAATTACTATTCATGTGCAGACCCATAAAATGTCCTGATGGAACTTCATCTTGGTGGCTTTGTGACCCAAATGGCAGGACCAAGCACACTCCATCCTTGGCCTCCTGCAGCTCTGCTGTAGACAAATGCATTCTCTTAAGTGAGCAAAAATGAAATTCTTAACTTTCAAAATACCCACAAATCCTTGTCATTCGATGAGCCTCACCCTCAAAACCAGTTGAAATTGCCTGGAAAGGGACAGATAGCATCACTGGTCAGTGGCTCATGCACAGTCTACACTCTGAGTGCTGCCCACCTTGGGGCACCATCCACCCCTCCTGTGCTGGCCCCAGGCAGTTAGGACAACAACATCACTTCAATTCAGACCCCATGGGGCCAGCTCAAAGCCAGCTTGCTCTGCAGTAAGGGGAAGGGACCACACTGAACCTCCGTCCCAACTATAAGGTTTCCTCCTTGTCAACATTATCTGGTCATCACTAGGCCCTTTCCTTGCACACTCTCTCCTTGTATCCCACTCCTTTGCCTTTTTTCCTTTCCTGTCTTCTTCATGTGTGGACCAAAAGCAAACCTCACCGCAAGCACTTGAATTTTTACATAATACAATAGGCTTTTGAGAAATATCTTTTAAATAAACCAAACACAAACCATTGCTCCTGTTTCCTTTTCCTCCAAAAAAATTAAGAATAGAAAGGTTTTTTGTTGTTGTTATGATTCCAGGACCCGCCACCCCCCATTGTTTTCATAAACTCACAAAAATACAGGATTTGAGAAGAGGCTCCGTGAGAGCTAAATCATTGACCATATAAATAGTCACCTTTCAATCAATGTTATCCGTTTCTTAATTTTTTACATACACTTTTCTAGCTTTGGACCAATTATTAACCATTATGCCTAATAAGATACAAATTGAAACCAGCATTAATACTTGAATCTTCCACACATAAATCTGTTTGGAGTGTGTCCTTGAAGTTACAGGTGGGATCACATTCCAGGTTCCCTAAGAGACGGACACTTCAAGTTGGTAACAATAGAATAGAAAACCCTGGCTCCCAGGAGATAGGATTTTTAGAGTGAAGGATGTGGCGTGGGTCAGAAGGGTTAGCATAAATGAGAAGACAAAACCCTTTCAAAGTCATAGGCAGTATCCACACAGAGCAGAGAAAGAAACAACTTCAGCACCTGATCTGAACACGTGCTCATGTCTGCAGGGAACTGGGGTACCTATGGAGGATCAAAGTCAAGGTGCCTATGGTGCTGAGCAGGACACTAGTCTCACCAGAGAAGGTCCTCCCAGGGCCTGGACTTTTTTTGTGGAAAATATAAACTATAAAAAATATATTCAGGGCTTGGTGTGGAGGCAAGAGGACCTCCACCTTTCACCAAGAAAGAACTGACTCCCAGTTAATTGGGTTTCCTTCTCTTCCTGACTTCCTCCTTCTCTGGCCCCTCGGTCTCCTCAACCTTTGTGCTCCTGGCCTGGCATTTAGGACCTTTTGTTAGCTTAATAGAGACCAAACCCTGCGTAGGGTCTGGAGTTTGCTGTTTTAATTCCACAGTGGAAGAGTTTTTCTTTGTCTTTGTTTGTTTTGCTTTTCCTTTTTCTTTTCCTAAGCCAGGAGACAATGCCTGTGCAGAGCAGAAGCTGTGTGCCCAGCGCTCCCTAGGTCCTGAACAAAACCCTCATTAATGGGAGGTGGGATTTCCTGGTCACAGCTTTAAGGCAAAGGGCAAAGGTCACCCATTAACCAGCATCTAGTCTAAACAGGACTGTGTAAAAGGACTGGGAGGAGAGTGAGGAAAAGGAGGGGAAAAAAAGTCAAATATTTGCTCCTTGTTCCAAAACCCACAGCAGGATTTGTAACACTAATGGGGATCCTGGGGCCTCATGCTGCCCCCTAATGGGTGCCCCAGAGGGAGCTGGTGTTGCTGGACAAGGAACCCAGGGACTGGGGACTCAGTCTGCCACACTATGGACCTTCTCTACCTGTCCTCACCTGTCCTCATGGACGCCGCTCAGACAGCACTTAAAATGGGAGCAGGAGCCTGCTGGGTGGTGGTCCAACTTCTAGTAGTTTCCCTGGAAATGCGTTCTCTGCAAGCTCTCCAAGGCCAGCAGGACCCTGCCATGTATGTCACTTCTCACACCCCTCTGCGTGGCCACAACGCTCAACATCCTGGATCTGACCTTCATCGCTGTTCCTTCCCTGGGCAAGAGGACTCCTCTTTGGGTCTTGTTTGCAGGCCACTGCTCGGTGTTTATGCTCCACAATTCTCTTCATTGTTCCCCAACCCAGAAAACAGCTAGCTGGTCACCTTCACTCTTCTATCTCATTTCCCTCTTCTTCCCTCCTCAGCTGAAACTGGCTTGCAAAGCACACAGTTAGTGTGCTTACACTCCTCAGATTGGGCAAGGGGACTTTCAGAGGTTGTCTTCTGGCAGTAGACAAATGTAACCACCATGGAAGAAAGTCCTAGACACTCAGGCCTCACCAACAGGTCTGCTTCTGTTTGCAAAACACCTGCTTTCCACATGCAGGGTGATCCTGAGCCAAGGAGCCCAGTGGGCTGGCTCCAGATATAACTATTCCCTTCATCAGTTTACCAAGCAGATAAACCACTTCTTCCCTGGGCTCGGGGCACTACAAAAAGAACCTGGGTGTTCTCAACCTCAGTTTGGGTGCCACCTTGCAGATGCACCTGGCCTGTTTCCTCTCTGTGTCGTTATGTCGACACTATTAATAATTTTGAGCATTGCATTGTCCCCTACAAATGATTCAGGCTGTCTTGACCTCAGCTGCTCACTGAAGTCATCTGTGATAGAAACCCTTACCACCATCTGTTATCCAAGAGGCTGGACGGACTAGGATGGGGAACCCAGTAAATTGTGGTGTGTGGTGTAGGTACAGATAGATGCCTTGCTGTGGTGGAGCCCTGGGCATGGAAGAAAATCTGAACAAAGATGCATGTTGCCCTCCACTAAAAGAGGTGCTCTACACGTGCATTTCTGTAGAACTCAGTTCTTACCCATGCAATCGCACATGACCCACTTTCTTGTCATAATGACGAGGAAGGTGCTGATGATCCCATTTACTGAACACTCACAATTGGCCAAGCATTCTGTTGAGTACTTTTTGATATCCCTGGGAGAGAGTTCCACACGTTCTCTAGGAGGGTTAGTTTCCAACAGGAAAGCTGGAGTTCTGAGAAGTTCGATAGTTTGCCCAAAGAACCACAGCTGCCAAGTGTGGCCAGTTTGGTTTCCACTTCCTCATTAGTGGTCTGATTTTCTTATAATCTGTGATACCCTCCAAAGCACGGGCAGTCATTTCCCAACATCAAGCTCAGAGCACACTAGGTATGCCTCAATCGCCAAACTCAGTTCTCCCATGAGGCCATTATTTGTGCAATCCTAACACTGGACAGTTATCCCAGAGAGGCAGAAGTAGCTTACTTTGAGGCCAGCCTGGACTACATAATGAGCTTCAGGTCAGTCTGAGCTACAGGGACACCCTTTCTCAAAAAAAAAAAAAATCGAGGTCGAGGGATACAGCTCAGATGTAGAATACACAGGCCCTAGAAAAAAAAAGTTCTATCAAAAATTCACCATGATTTTGTTATTTTCTTTGGACAGAAAAGTTGCCATTGCTTTCAGTACTGTCAAAAGGAATTGCCAAGAAAAATCATCTAATGTATTTTTTCATGTATTATTACTTGACGTCTCTGTATTATCCTAGGATATTCTGGTGGCCTTGAACTAAACTATGGAGCAAGACCTCATGACACAGATGATAATATAACCCAGACCACATGCCCACAAATGTCAGGACAGAAAAGAGACTGTTTGGGCATAAAAAGTAGCTGTGGAAAGCAGAGCTCTCCACCAGACCCAAGGGACTCCACTAAACAACTTCAAAGGCACAGTGCAAAGTACATGTCCCAGCCACTGACAGCCTAAGTAATTTTACAAAAAGCAAAATTATACGTCCATCCACACAGCTGAGAGCCCACTTACTAGCACATCAAGAGCAGATGGATAACATGATCACAAAAAGTCAGGAGGGAAAGAGCCTTCACAAGACCTTTGAACTACAGGGAGGGACTAGTAGGTAGTGTGGAGAGAAACTGAACTATGTATTCACTGGGCAGGACCATCCCAAAAGCCTGAGGTTTCTGCTTCCCTTGACTCTGGGGTAGGGAGAAACTAGACCAAGGTCTTCACTTGGTCAACAGACTTAAAGAGCTGGGGAAGGTTTTTGTTTTGTTTTGTTTTGCTTTTTAAAGGAGTCTTTGAAACACCAAGTAAGTATACTATAATTGAGAAATTGCTGCAATGAATTCATGGAGCCAACTAAAAAAAATTAGTCCTCCCAACTTTGAGGTTTTCATGACCTCCATGGACTCTTATTCCCATGATCACATTCATAATATTTAGTTATTAAGTCCTGGCTTCAAATGGAAGGCCATATATCAATCCCGCAGTGCCATGGCTAGGAAGGACTTGCTGTTACCCCGTTGCCCAGTTGAGTGTGAGAAAGATCAAGTTAGTGGACACTGGAATCAGCTCTAGACTTCCCTTTGTTTTCCCACAGACACTTGGAGAGCTTGGTTGGCTGATCAAGATGAGATGCAGAGGTGGGTGCCCCAAACGTCACTGTATTAAGGTCTAGCATGATGACCCAAACAAAGAGAATGACAGTGCAGTGCAGATAGCACTGCTCCATTGTCTTGCAGAGCTCCAGCCAGGAGTGTGGCTTCAGCTACTGTATTAGTCAGAGTTCTCTCAAGGAACAGAACCGATAGAATGAGATCAAAAGGAGATTTATTGGATCTTATCGTCAGTCCAATAATGGCAGTCTGATGGCCTGAGAGTCAAGGAACTGGCTGCTCAGTCCATGTGGCTGGGTGTCTCAGCAGTCCCAATTCAACAGTGAAGGCCTGAAGAGGCTGGACATCACCTGGACGTCAGGTAGACAACAGCCGCAGGAGAGTGTGCCAAGCATTGGCAAGGGAAAGCTGGCTATAACACCTATACACCTGCTCCTACACAGCTCCAATAAGGTTCCACTTCCCAAATTGCCATCAGCTGGGGATCAAGCATTCAGAACACGAGTTTATGGGGGACCTCTGTATCAAACCACCACAGCTATTTATCTGTGAAATGGGAATGCAATAATCTCAAGGTCAAAAGTAATTTGGAAATTTTGAAGAGACGGATCTCATGGAGTGTGGAGTACTTGATGCTAAGCCTGCCCACACCCCCCCCCCCGCCACCACCATGACCAACCTTCACTGGCACCCAGTATGATCCCTGCTGGATGTTCCCCTTCCCTAAGCAAGACATGTCTTGGATTAACTCACTTGCATCAGACTTTGAATCCCTGGGTGTAAACAACTTCACAAACTTCATCAGGAAGCTCCCAGGCCCTGAGTTGTTTCAAATACCAGCCCCATTCTCATTCATGAAGATGTTTAACCCTACCCCAAAATAAACACTGACCAAAAATTGGTTATTGGTTATTGGTATGTGTATGTGTGTGGAGTGAGTGCATGTATATGTGTGTAGGTGCATATATGTGTGTGGTGCATTTATGTGTATGGGTGCATATATGTGTGTGGGTGTATATATATGTGTGTGGTGCATGTATGTGTGTGGGTGCATATATGTGTGTGGTGCATATATGTGTGTGGGTGCATATATATATGTGGGTGCATATATGTGTGTGATGCGTATATGTGTGTGGTGCATATATGTGTGTGGGTGCATATATTTGTGTGGTGCATATATGTGTGTGGGTGCATATATATGTGTAGGTGCACATATGTGTATAGATTCATATATGTGTGTGGTTCATACATATGTGTGGGTGCATATATGTGTATGGAGGCCAGAGCTTGATGTCAGGTATCTTCCTCAATTTCTCTCCACTTTGCACATTGAGACAGGCTCTTTCACTTGAACCCAGAGCTCACCATTCGGGTAGTCTAACTACCCAGCTTGCCCTGAAGATCCTCTGTCTCAGTTATCTGAGAGCCAGGATTGCACTATGCTACTCTGACGTTTACATGGGTGCTAGGAATTTGAACTCATGTCTCCTACTTGCTCAGCACGCCCTTTACCAACCGAGAGACATCTCCCCAACCAAGAGAATTGCTGTGGCTGCATTGACTTACAGCATGACAGATGGCAACCTTATTTTTTAACTTCCTGAAGTGGGAGGTTCACCTCCTTTCACGTGGAAAACCACTGGCATCTTTGTCTGTGGTAATTGATGACGAGGGGGAGAGATGCACCTTCAGAACCCATAACTGGGGAGCTTGAAAACTGGATTGACACTGTATTCTCATAGTTTGAATGAGGGTTGATCCCTGACATGATTGAGTCACTTCGTACTACCTAGAGCTGGTCCCAAGGACAAGCATGGACTTTGGAACTAGATAAGCCTGCCTTCACCTCATCCTCCTTCCTATGAGTATCTACCATGATAGTGGTGGTTTCCTTAAGCTCTCAGAAACTCGTTTCTGAAACTTGTTAAGAGTATTTACCTAGAAGCATTGAGGCAAACCAAATAAGATGCCACTCCTTCAATCCCATCTCCCTAAATAATTTTCAGAGACTGTATGGTCCCCTGAAAGCTTCAAATATGCCCCTTGGCGTGGAGTACCGGGCTGTGACCCAGCTTCTGCCTTCCACAGCTGAAGGAAGTGGCTGCCCATGGTAGCTCCTAAGTAAACTTCGTGCCGAGGACCTTTTCCATTGGTAAAGAAACAGCAAAGAACCCCAGTGATCAAAGCCACAGTCACTTAGAAATAGTCCATTCTGCCAGGCAGTGATTGTCACACTTCTCCAATTTGATTCTTCTCCTGGAGAAAAAGGACAAGCAGGCGAGGGTCTGAGAAATGTCAAGAACAGTTCATACAAATGTTTGCTTGACTCAAGAGCTCTTGACATTCAAAGAATGACCTGAAATCATCTCCAAAAGAGCTAAGACACTGCTTTGTCCCTGAATTCCAGTCCCTTCTGAATTACCTCAGAATCCTGGAGCAGAAGGTTGTGTAGATCCCCAGGTAGATTGTGATGGAATCTCAATTACCCTGGGGGCCGCTACCTCTTGCACAATCGCCATATCGCTTCTTATTACAGAAAATCTGTGGGGAGAATCTCTCCACTGGGCCCCATCCAGGCAATGACCTACCAGCTGTGGAGGACACAGGACTGAAATAGTCTTATCACATTCTCAGATAGAGAGAAACCCATCTCTCCTCCCCCTCTCGCTCTTACATTCTCCTGCCCAGAGCCAGTGAACATTTATAACCTGGCATAGGAAGAGATGCTTCTTGTGTCTTGCATCCGACCATCCTGAGATGCTCTGCCCAGGTTCTGCTTGAAAAACTCCAGAAGAGACCCCTACAAAGGTCAGAAGCCAGAGAGTGGACATCCAAGGCCTAGCCACCAGTTTCTGTCAGGTGCTGCAGGCCAGGGTGCAAAAAACACTGATCATGGGGCAGACTTCACTAAGCTCTTGCCCAGCCCTAGAACGTGGACAAGTCTTATGTCACTCATTCTATGAATAGCAACTAGTTTCTCTATGCACATGACATATGCACAAAGACAGTTTGTATCATATAACTTGCTCTTTAAAGCTCATACTTCTATTGCGTTCCCCTTTCTGTTGGTAGAAGTCAGTGTGATTTGTTTGCAGGGTATTCATAAAACCTGATTTGTCTAAGTGGCAAGGCTCCTAAATCCACCTTCTGTAGAGGATTTGTGTTTGGCGTACCCTTATATTGGTGCTTTGCTGGAGTGGCTCAGCCCCAGACCTGAGGTTCACTAGCAGGTGGTGTTGGCCTTCCATAATTCTGAGTGATTCCTCTTTCTTTCTCTCTCTCCCTCCTCTCTCTCTCCTTTCCTTTCTTCCTTGCCTTACTTTCCTTCCTTCTTTCTCTGCAAATTTTCCCGTATCCCCTGAAGAAAGTACCACAACTGCATATTTAAGGTAGCAGAAATGATTCCCTCATGGTTCTGGAGACTGAGTGCTACAGAAGCAGGTGCTGTAGGGCTACACTCCCTCTGAGGCTGGAGGGCATGGCTGTGGGGAGCCTCTTGGTTTCTGCCAGCTTCTGGGAGCTGACACCATCTTGGGCTGGAAATACATCACCTCCTCAGTTTTCACATGACCTCTTCCCCCAAAGAGTCTCCTCTGTGTTCCTCCCCCTAATAACTAAATTTAGGATTTAGTATGATTTCATCCTAACTCATTATATCAGTAAACACCCTATTTCCAAATAAGTTTCCACTCAGGGGTGAAGGTTTGCTATTTGTTTCTATGTTTTTGTGGTGCTAAGGATTGAACCTAGGGGCTCCCGTGTGCTAGACCCTACCACGGAGCAAGATACCCAGCCAATTTCCACTTGGATTTTATTATTTATTTTTGAGACAGGGTTTTAATAAGTTGCTTGGACTGCCCTTAAACTTGTGACTTCCTGCTTCTACCTCCAAAGTCGCTGGGATTCCAAGTTTTAGCCACCACGTCTGGCTTGAGGATTTCAGTATGTCTTTGGGGCACAAAGTTCATCCCAGAGCGCTTCCTGTAGTGTTTGCCTGCAAATCCTCACCCAAGTACTTGCTTTTGAATAGATAAACACATTCTCAGGGTGCACGTACCTTTAAGATGTCACCTTTTCCCTTCAGAGCCTCGGTTTCTCATTTGTCTGAAAGGAAGGCAATGCCAGCTGCTGAGCAGAGCTGGAGTTTACTGTAGCCCCTCTTTTGCGCTATCTGCTTCCCTGCAGTGCGCACACCACACCGAAGCCTTGTGCAAAGTAGACCTTGTCCACCAGACAGGAAGCCCCATGAGGGCTGGCGCCACCACCTCTGGTCTTACTGTGTCCCCAATATGTAGCCCTGTGAGACTGATGGGTATCTGAAAGATACTCAATAAATACACCTGAGTAGCAGACAGGGAGCTCACTGCTTGTTCCTGCCCCCTACCTACCATCTCCTGTCTGCACCTCCCATGGTCCCAACCAATCAGGAACTCGCTTGCTAAGAGGCTGTGGACTGGAACTATCATTCACAGTGGTGAGGTCCCTGCCACACAAAGCAAGGGAACAGAAGGCAGAAGGAGATACTGTCACCACAAGCAGATGACTGTCTCATTTCCCAAAGGCAGTGTGTCCCTTACCTGGGCTCTGTCCTAAGGAGAATGTGCAGCCATGCCGTCTCTGGGACTTACACTGGAGGATTTGTCCTGAATGTTGCTGTCTGTCTGGTGGCCCCGCTTTGCATGCACACCAAACTCCATCCCAGCTGCAGAAAGTCTGGGCTAAGCTCCTTTGGGTGGGGCTGGAGGTTTATCTCACGAAGGCTGCAGTCTCATAAAGAATGCCCAGCAGGGATTCTCCTGCAGGTGACTGAGGGTCAGCCATCTGAGATGCACTGAGATAGTCCCAGACGGTACTGTACACTCCCATGGGAGAAACAAGCTAGCATGCAGTGCCTGGAATCATTCCTATGTTATATAGGACCATGTCTGTTCCACTTAGACAGTGGTCCAGCTCAAATCCCATACCCCCCAAAAAATCCCCTTTATTAAAAATTAAAGTAACAGTGCACACAGCAGAGCAGTGAAGCCCTTCAGCCAGCTGTGTCTGTACAAAAACTCAGCTCTTTTTTCTGCTAACCTTTCTCTGTAAAGATAGCCAAATGTGGCAAGCCAGGCCTATAATGCCAGTTCTTTGAGCTAAAGGCGGAATGATGGTGAGTTCAAGGCCAGATAAGCTACATAGAGAGACACTATCTCAAAAAAAAATGAAAATAAAAATAAAAAACTATTGGACAATTGTGACTCTCAGACCTATACAAGCTTCTTTAGCTGAAAGGGTATTTAGAAAGAAAAGATTTCTTCCTTTGGGGCACCAATTCAATGACCCATGTAACCAATACTGGGGAAAGATAATTGTAGAACCAAGCCCTAATGAGTTAAGGGAAATTAATATGTAAAGGTGGCTCTATCTCTTATCAGATAAGAGGCAGTCTTGTCCAATATTCTGCCCTCTGTCCTAAGCTGCCAGTGGAGATAACTCTCTTATCTGATTGGAAGTAGCTTCTCTGCCTGTGCGCTCTCCGACATGGGATTTTATGAGGACTCAGAAACAAAGTGTTGGCTTCTGATTCATCCCTGGGGTGGCCTGCCCCAGGTAGCAATCTTGGGAGGCTGAGAACTAGGAGTCCTGTCTTAGCTTTGCACAACTTTGATGCCTTAGAAGAATCACTTGATCTCGCTAAACCTCTGTTTTACTATCCCTGAAATGGGTTTCAGGTGCTCCATTCAGGCTCTTTGGAAAACTATCATGACAAAAATATCACATGTTCTCTCTTTCCTTTTTTGCAAATAAATAATTTATTTTGAAACAATCTTGTCTGTAGTGGAGGGTCTTCTCTGATGGTCACAGCCCTTATATACGCATCTGTCCCCTTACCTTAGGCACAAATTCTGGAATGATGTAGAAATATTTTCACTACCATCAGTATCTCCTTCCAACTCTACAAACCTGCATCTTCTGCATCTTCTCCAATAGTAGCTGGCCAAACTGTCTCCCAGGTGAGTCACCTGGATGTCATATGCACCATTTCATCTTTCTCCCAATGACGCCTCATCCAAGTAGTCCCTAAGCTCTGCCAATATAACCTTTGGGGCTATCGTGTCTCCTTCAATGGATTAACCATCATGTTGGTTACCGACTTCTGCATAACCACCACCCTAAACCATTCTGTTTCCTAATGACTCATTATTACCCACTGCGACTCAGAAGCCCTGGACTGGGAGCCTGTACAGGGCTCCATGGGGCTGGTTCAGCCTGGCTCAGTGATGTTTGGAGCTGAGCTGTGAAGACTTTAGGAACTGATGAGCTTCAGGGGCCCAGGCGACACGCTCCCTCTCCACATGACCTCTCTAGATTTCTAGCACAGGCTTCCTCACAGGATGGCAGCCTGTGAGGGGTCCACACATGGCAGGTCTCTGAGAGAAAGGAAGTAGAATGCCACTTAGTTGGGTCACCCAGCCCAAGGAAAGGAGACATAGGCCCCACTGCTACTTAAAGGCAGAAGAATCAAAGAAATCTTGGCTACCTTTCATCCATCACCACCATTATGTTGAAGAAGCTTCCTGGCCTAAATCTCCTGTCCTCATGGGCTCTTCTTTCTGCTTTCTGCTTCCAACTGCATGATAACAAACTAAAATCTCCAATGAGCTGGGATTCCCTTTCTTGAAAAAAGGCTCTAGCTCATTGGAATGTTGTTTGGCACATAATGGATTCTCAGTAAATCAGAGCTATTACTAGGAGGGTTAGCTAGTAGTTTTGAGGTGAAAACTGTGGAATTGTGTGTTACTTTTTTTCTTTGCTCACTGCCTATCATAGAAAGCTAAACGAGGTGACCAATGAATGAATGGGTGAGTGAGTGAATGAATGGCTCAATGTGTAAGTAAACACTTTTACACAAGACCTCTTCCCAATGATTAGGGATCCAGGCAAACCACAGGATAGCATCTGATCCTAGCCTGTATGGATTGCTCCCACTTCCATGACCACTTTGAGTCATGGCAGGAATCGGGGATATGGGGGGCTGGAAGCCAACCATTGGCCTCCTGCCACTAGCCTCACAATAGAGCAAGGTCTTCAGTACCAGCTGCTGCTCCTCAAGCTCCCGGTGTGGATGCACATCAGCTGTGTCCCCCTGAGCCCTCCTGCCTCACGGGGAAGAGGCTGGTGTCAGAGCTCCACCCTCTCAAGGCTGAGGGCCCCAGAGTGCTTCCTCCCCTGCCTGCCACCAAGCGGCAGCTGGGCCATGAGCTTGGCAGGTGTCTAACAGCCCTCTGCAATCCTGCATAACAGGAAGTGAGAGAGAACACCATATCCAATTGAAACTGCAGCGGAATATGGGCTGCAATGCTTAATTAACCACCCTCAGTCATTTCACAGATTTCTGTTGTTGCCAAAGGAAAAAAGAAAAAGAAAAAAATAAATAAAACAGAACGGAAGACAGAGTAAGTGGAGAACAACAAAGCTGTTTCTAGAATGTTCCTTTGTGTTCATGCCCCCCATCTCTTATTCAGGAGCCTGCTGATATCACAGGGAATACTCACTTCTGGTTTGGGTTTTAATGAGTTTCCAAAGTATTTTTTTTTCTCTCCAGTGAATCAGATCTGCCCATCGTCCCACTAACACAGCAATGTGTAGAGATGAGTGAGTGTGATAGAGGCATTTACACAGTTGTTTCTATACACAGGAGTTTGTACAAATGCCTAGAAGGTTCTGCCATGGTTTTTTGTGAGGACATGTGGATGGAACCCGGTGAGAACAGAGTGTGCATGTGGGCACTCAGCTGTGTGAGAAGCACTTCTTGACTCTGTACGGGGCACCAGTACATCTGGTGGGGAGATATTTTAGTAGATGTTTTATTTATACATTTGAATGAGTGTAAGAAGTATGTGTGTGTGTGTGTGTGTGTGTGTGTGTGTCTATGTGTGCAAGCATGGAAGGATAAAGACTTGGCAAGTATATGTGTGATTCAAGAGATCCTCACACCTTCACTAAGCTGTAAGGACCTACTAAGCAGTTGATTGAACTATAAAACTGTGCCCTATTGATTGTGGGGGTGTCTTCAAAGTGGAGCAACTTTTGACTTCTTCCTCTGGCCAGGGCGAATGCAGAGACTGCTTCTGACCTTCCCTAGGCTTCACTTTGCATCCAAGTTAAACCTGCTTGTGGACCTGGAAGGATTTCTGGGGGTTCCTTGAGGTGTTGTAAAATCCTAGGCCCATGGGTATATGAAAGCTAAGTGAAGGGGTTACACTCTGGCTGGTAGCCACCCAGCAGCTTTGCAGTAGCATTCTTCTCAGAAACTGTTATTATTACGTCTTAGAGTCAACAAGCTCAAGTCTCTGGTAAGTGGTGGAGCCACGAACTGAATACATTCTGTCAAGCTACCAAATACAGAGGTGGAGGGAAGCCCCTTTTGTGGGGCTAGTGAGCAGCAGATGGTGTGCTGTGTTGCCAAGAGGGACAGGCGTCCTCAGGAGAGTCAGAAGAGCTCCTGGGAAATTTGCTGGTGGAGCATTCACGTGCATTGGTGACATTTATGACATCACCTCTGCTCCTCATACCTTCAAACAGGATGCCTGTGTTCATTGAATCCCATGACTTTACCAGGCTCCAGCTCCTGCATATGACACTGTCACAGTTTCTCAGTTTAGAGGCCACTGGAATTGTCCCAATGAGCTTCTTGAGAGCGCAGCATCCAGGGTCCCTCTTGCAGGCATTCACAGGAACAATAGGAGCTTGCAGTTTTATAAGCCTTCTCCCACCACACCCCCACTCCCCCTCTCCTGGCACGCCCACACGACTCTGATAGAGCTACTCAAGGACTAGAATTGGATAAAAACTATTTTCTGATCATCTAGATGTGTATTAGTCAGGGTTCTCTAGAGGAACAGAACCGATAGAATAAATTGGTATTATAAAGGGAATTTATTGGATTAGTCTACAGCAGTTCAATGATAGCTGTCTGCAGGCCTGAGCATCCAGAAGTCCAGCAGCTGCTGCGTCCACGTGGCTGGATGCTCAGCAGTCCTAATCCAGCACTGAAGGACTGGAAGATGCCTGAAAAGCTTCTGCTTTTCAGTCCACTCTGGAAGGCTGAGGAAACTTGGTTTTGATGGCAATGTAGGATTGCTGAACAGGTACAGGTGTGTAGCAGGAGCAGCCAGGTATAAAGGGGCTCTGTTTTCTCAGAGCTTCCTTACATATAGTCCACCACCAGAAGGACCAACCGCTTTGGAGAGAGGAAGGACTTCCTCTTTCAGTTAATCCTTCCTGGAAGCAACCTCCTAGATGCCCAATGCCTGGATTCCTTATCTGAGCAAGCTGACAACAGAATTTAACCATCACCAGCCATACCCCTTAGGAGCCTGTTTCATAGGAACTAAAGAATCCCTTCAAAAGACGCACACTGCTGGGGAGACAGCTCAGTGGATGAAGCACTTGTCTTCTAAGGACCTCATGTTGATCCCAAGATCATATTTTAAAAGCGTTTATAATTCCAGTTTTGTAGAAGCAGAAAGAGCTGGCTTTCTGGGGCTCAAAGGTCAGCCAGTCTTGCCGACATGCTGAAGTCCAAGCCAGTGAGAGACCCTGTGGAGAATGACACCTCCTCTCCTCTTGCCTTCACTCACGCAATCACACATGGGCACACACAAAGAAGGAGGCTACGACTCTAGGTCTGAGATAGCCCATGGCTAAGTAGTGCCCAGGCTGGGCCACAAGAAAGTAGAGCCAATATATTTCTTCAGAGTCTGATCGGTGATGACAGGCACCACTTCTTTCAGTGCTTCTGGGAGAGGAGCAAGCAAATGTCCGAGAGAAGCCAGGCATCCCTCAGGAAATGGAAATGGGTCAGGAACTCTTAAAGAATGTAAATGAGCATGAAATAGGTAGAGAGGGGTTTCTGGGCCAATATGCAAGCCAAATAGTAAATAACTATTTTCAGCACTGAGTTTGGTTGGCAAATTTGCATATACATGTGATGCCCTGCGTTTCTATTTTTACCATGTAAATCTGCAATCTGTACAGAGAGCTTCGTGCCTGCATGGAGAGCTGGGCTCAGGAGGTTGGCTGGAAAAGCTGCTTTTTCAGTGTGGCTGGACCTGGAGTTTTGTATGTTAACGAGTCCAGGTGAGAGTTGAGGGGCAGGAAGGAGGGTGCACTGCATGGGGAACTATGTTCTCAGGTTGAACCCCTAGAACACCAAGAGTTCCCCTGAAGTAAAGTGGGAGAAATGGAAGTTCAAGTGGAAAGGTTGACATTTTATGCAATACCAGCCTTATACAGTCTGAAACCACCTCCCAGCCTTTCTGAGAAAGCCATTCCCATGATCATTACCGGTATGCTGCTGTGATCCTCATGATAAGGGCAGAATCTTGACAACATCTGTAGAAAGAGAAATTTCTCGGCTTTTGTCCATGATGAACTTGCCTGCTAGGTGTCAATCACAAAGCTAGAGTTAAGGTTTTGAGTAAAGTTTTGATGCTTTACCTTAGATACACATATGGTTGTCTTTGGGT